>JAOWBW010002522.1:0-72287 GCA_026119855.1 Campanula takesimana | reverse complement strand
TTCGGTTATACATTGGCCACTTCTTGGTTGAGAGAAGGGATGCCAATGAGCTTCTGTGCAAGCGCATTTTGATGAGCCTCATCATAGCTGACTGAGAACTATCAACATTAAAGTTTAGGAGGCTGCGAATGTGATTGGGTGAACCACTATATCACAGCGCTGAACGATGGCCATGATCATTTCTGTTGTCTTGCCTTCAAGTTGTGCTGGAACCACTCTTGCTGTCCTGAAGAATTCATCTAACAGCGCAGGCACTACGAAGGATTGCTCAAGAGTGAATAAAGGAAGAATGCCGGAGGAGCTGAGAAGATGAAGCAGACGACGACCAATCGCATCTAAAGAGAGATCTGCCTGAATAAGTTTCCAACCCAGAATGAAATAAACGTGTCCCTGCGTAAAACAATAGATAGAATTAGACAACCTATTGATTATGGAGCTGTGCGCATATGCAAGTAATGTAGATATACCTAGGCACAAGTTCCATGATAAGAAAAATTATGCGCAGAAAGTAGAGGGTGCGCATTAAATAAGAATGCATACGCAGAGGGATCGTGCGCACAAAAAATAAATACTAGTAAAGAAGTGTGCGCAGAGAAATAGATATAGCTATATGCGCAGAAAGCCATGCGCAGGAAACTTGTGCGCAGAGCACAAAAAGGTGGGGGGTGAATAATAGACTATATAAAATAAAAATATATAAGAACATGAAGAACACCCAAGAACAAAAGTTGACAAAATTTCAACAAAAAATGCATCGAAATGACGGCGAGAACAGGACGAAGTCAACTATGTAAAAAGTATGGTCAACGATATTGAAACAAACCCAGAAATTCAGAAAAAATGGTTCGTCTGCCAAGGAAGTTACGAAGCACAGAAATTGACAAAAAACATATGTAACGACCATTGATCATGAAATAAACTACATGAAAGAATAGATCAGGCAAATACGAACACAACACAACGATCGATTTCAAAAATGATCAATAAATAAGGGAGAAATCGAAAAAGGGAGTCTTGAGACCTCCAAGAACAACAATGGCAAAAAAAATAAAGAGTTATAAAGAAACATACCATGTCTTTGACGGTTGGATGCCTTGATTGTCGTTCTACTTCTTCTTCGTGAGAGTTCCCAGTATTGGAGTGCGAAGAAGAGTCGGAGATGATGATTTCTGGTTGAGTTTTGATTTTCTTAGGCGCCATTGAAATGTTTTAGAAAGAAGGAAGGTTGAGGTTGAAGATAACGAATAGGAAATGAGAGATGAGGGTTTAGAGCAGAGGTTAAAAAGAGAGTGAGAAAATTTAAAGGGAAGAGAGAAGTAGAGAGAGAAACGGTTTAAGTAGGGAAGGAGAAGTTAGGCGCACGATAGCTAATAAAAGTTTGAGAAAATGTGCAGTGGCGCAGGATAGCAATACCACGTGTCACAAAAGGGAACGCGCGTGCGCAGGCCTATGCGCGCGTGTGCGAGTGAAGTCCTAAGCCGGTCACTGTCAAGTCGACTTTCTCATAAATGGTGAGTCAGTGAAAGGACGGGCGCACGTTAGCAGGGTGACGTGGCCGAATGGGGAATGCGCGTGCGCAGTCTTTGCGCGCGCGTGTGTCAGCGAAAAGAGGCTGATGGCTGTCGCATCACCTTCCTCATTAAATGGTGAGCAGACATACGTGAGACGCGCTGTCATTAATTTGCAGTTTGCATTAAATGACAATGGGACATGCGCAAGGGTAAAAAGGTAATTTCCCAAGAAAATTCAAAAAATAAAAGCGCGGGAAACTTTGAATTACACAAGTACCCTTGTGACTCAGCGTTGACTTTTCAGTCAAGGACCTATGTGCAAAATCTAATGAATAGAACACTTACCTGCGGTCCACGATGATTTGCGCATGGATAGTTATGCGCAGCGCAATGATAGCGCAGAGATTCTGTAAATCTCAGAACTGTTTTTTCATGCGCAGACAGTTGTTTGCGCAGGTGTTGCACAGGGCGCATGAAAACTTAACCTATTTTGCCACACTTATCAAGCAAATACATTAGTATCAATAAATCATATGGACAAGTTAGCTAAGATTAAGCATACCCATTTCTCCTTTCAAGAGATCACTTGTTAATTTTTGAGGAGATGATATTAGATGTTGATGAGCTTGGTAATAGTGCATGGCAGGATTGGGAACTGCTATGGTGGACATATTATCGCAGAGAGTTGGATAATTCTTTTCATGAATCCCATAGTCCACAGGTTGTTGCTTCATCCATAAGATTTGGCAGCAGCAGCTTTTACCAGCAATATATTCTGCTTCAGTAGTGGAGATGGACACAGCAGCTTGTCTCTTGCTTGCCCATGCTAAGTCGATTTCCAAGGAAATGACCAGTTCCATTTGTGCTCTTCCTGTCAATTGTGCACGCTGCGTAGTCCGTATCTGAATAACCTACAAGTTTAAAGTTTGAATCTTTGGTGTACCAAAGTCCAAGGTTAACAGAGCTAAAATTATATCTAATACTTTTTACGGCAGTTATGTGTGCTTCAGAAGAATTAGCGTGATAGTGCGCACAGATCCAGTCAACACAATATCTTGGCCAGCTAGCAGAAGATAAAGGAGAGTTAATCATACCTAGATATAGTCTGATCAACTTTACCTTTTAAGTCTGTTAAATTTGTTGCTTGTGGCCATTGGAGTGTCGTATGCTATTAGCACTCAAGTCCAAACTTCTTGATTAAGTCCCTTGTGTACTTGACTTGATTTGCGAAGATGCCATCATTCAATTGATTGATTTTAAGCCCGAGGGAGAAAGTGATTTCTCCCATCATGCTCACCTCAAACTTTGCTTTTCATTAGCTTTTCAAAGCGCTTACAAAGTAACTCATTAGTAGAACCAAATATAATATCATCAACATAAATTTGAACAAGTAAAGAATGATCATTATATTTAGCAAAAAAAAGAGTTGTATCGATTTTACCGCGCTTGAAGCCTTTCTCTAGTAGGAATTTTGATAGCGTATTGTACCATGATTTTGGAGCTTGCTTAAGACCATACAAAGGTTTCTTGCTTTGATTATGTGATTCTTCCATTCCCATCCATCTTATTTCCGAACACCCATTGAAGTGCTAAATAATGGTTGAGCTTTTCTTGCACTTCTTGCATAGCATCGATCCATCTTAAAACATGGAGCACTCTATCAATCTTCTTTGATCCGACATGAGACATAAACGAATGCTACACCGCAAAGTTTGATGCTCTCGATGTGCGAATCCCTATATTGTGATGATAGGAATACGAAGATCAATGGGTATTTCATTTATTTCAGCATCACGATCATTAAAGGTGATTTATTGAAGTGGAGAAACATCATGCGCAGAAGGAGGTGTTTGCGCATCAGGAGTTGCAACTTCAGGCGCAGCATTTATAGTATGCGCATGAGATGGACTGATTCTGAATCTGCTTGATCTATGTCCTGCGCAGGAATAGAATTACTGCGCACCTGTCTAAAAAGCTCAGCAGAGTCGTCAGAATCATTGGGAGCCAAATGTGGCTCAAAGAGAGAATGCTTATCAAAAAGTAGCATGTACAGATACTAAAATGACTAGAGATTTATATTATTAAGATCATGAAAATCTTATAGAATGATTGGCATACCCAACGAAAATACCTTCATCTGCTTTGGCGTGGAATTTTCCTTAATAGCGTTTGCAGCCAAAGAACTTTGAAGAAAGCAATGTTGGGCGTTTTCTCTTTCTCCATAGATCGTATGGAGTAGATGTAGGCTTTGTTGATGAGGAATTTTATTCTGAGTAAAGCATGCACCGATGACAGCTTCTTCTCATAAATACATTTAAAAGTACTGATTCTACTATCATTGTTTATCCATCCTCAATCAACGAGCGACTCTTTCCACAACGCCATTTTGTCGCGGGACTCCAGCTGCAGAGAAAATTGTGAAGAATACCATTTGTTGGTTCTTGTTGGTTCTCACAATATTGAGCGACATCGTTGTTCATAAATTCTGTTCCATTGAAGCGTCGAACTCTATTGTTGTCTTCTATGTTTGGAGATTAAGAAGGAGAGCAGCCAGGATATCATAGAGATACCACAGATTGGTCCAAAGCTTCGTGGTAGTGAGCGGTCCAAACATATGAGGTGAAGCGGATGTAAGCGTTTTGACATTGGAGCAATCTTGCTGGAGGAAAACTGCTCAGGCTGCTTACCAAGCTGGCATGGTGCTTATACCATTGCTAGCTGCTTTCACTTAAGCTTATTGCTACAAAACAAGGATTAGTAATAGAAATTATAGTGGTAAGATCAAATAGATTAGAAATTGGTCTTACGAGTCCTTGTGAGCAAAGTTAGTCCAGAAACGCCATTTTTGATGTAACATTTCGTTGAAGTGATATGGCATTCCAGACCTTTATCTCATAATTGTGATATGGAGAGCAGGTTGCTTGAGACTATCTTTTATGATTAGTCCAAATCCAATTATGTGCCCTTTGTTGTTGTCACCATATATTACTGAGTGATCTCTTCCTTCGTGCGCACCTTTAAGAGTGTTGACATCTCTAGTAGTGTCTAGAATCCACTGTTGATATCAACTGAGCTTGAGAGAGCGCAGTGAAGTAGATCTTTTCTGCTTGTTGAAACATTAACTTGCGCTCTACAGCAGAGTTATCTTTAAGATCAGCACACTTTGAGAGATTCCTTGCGCGGCTGCGGAGTTGGTGATGATGCAGCTTCTGTCAAGTTGGCTCTGGCAGATAGGTGCTTGTCATTCTGTCTGCTTGGTGAAAGTGTCCCGTTTCCACTAGAGTGAAGGGATCTTTCTTTGATTGTCCTTGGCGCATGCTCAGGTTCCATTTCAGAAACAACTTTTGAATCATTGTCAGCATTTTCCACTAAGCAGAGTAATCCATCCTCAGGGACAGCATAGTTGTCTTCAGTGTTAAGTCTCCGAGTCCTTAGCTCCTTCTCTGCGCAGTTCTCTTCATCAACCATTCTGCACTGCTTTGATGCTTTGTGCGCAGGGTTGCTTTTCCTTGTACTCAAATTTTGAAGGAGGCATTGAAGCGTAATGTCCTGACTTTCTGCAGTAAACCAAGTCATCTTTCTTTGAGTCTCTATGAGAGAGAATACGGATCTTTGCTTGAGGATCCATCAGGTTTGGAGAGCTTTTTGAATTTGATCTGAGGTTTGAGCAGGCGCAGGAATAAGTGAAAAGTTATCCATTGCCCTAGATTTTTGAAGCCATATGGAATCGGCACCAAAGCTGTTAAGCTTGAAAAACAAAAACATGTTTTATGAAGGTGTTTGCTCTGATACCACTTGTTGGTCCCTAAAGGGGCAGCAAGGGTGTGAAAATCGCTAGAGGGGGGGGGGGTGAATAGCGTTTTAAAATTCTTTTCAAACCCTTTTGCAATTCAATGGCAGATGCGCACAACTCTTATTTTGGCTAAGTATAGCGCGCGGTAAGAGTGTGAAATGCACCGCGGAAATTTAAAGCAGCTCTGCGCTTTAAATTTCATAAAAACGCACGCGCTAAGAATGAGGCTTAAGAGTGGCTCAAAAAGGGATTCTAAGGCAAATGGGCAATAACAATTACAACATCAAAGAGTAGCAATCTGAAAGATCAAACAATGCAGTTCATAAAAAGTTAAGCAGGAAATATGCAGTAAGTAATGAACACACTATTTGGAGAGGTTCGATCGATGAAAGATCTACATCCTCTACCAAGATGGTTAGTCTTGGATTTCTAATGGAGATCTTATTATATGAGAGAGTATTACAAATTACAACATTTGAGCTCAATACTAACTCAAGATCTATTATCTATGAAGAACAAATCCTAGACTAAACCGGTGTATCTCAAGAAGTTAGATCAAAATGATCAAAGCTTCAAGAGGTGTGTGTGTGACAGAAATTCTGGGCTCTATGAATATGAAAGATGAAGAGCAACAAGAATTCTGGTGATATAGGCTTTGTGATATGAGCAGGAGTTTTGAAGGTTTGAAGATCTTGAAGGCTGTTCTAAAGAATCTGGAAAAACTAAGCAGCAGTCTTCAGATCTTCATGGTTTTTCAGTGAAGCATGAAACTCGAGCTCTGAAGCATAGTGGCCAACAAAAGGGGCTTTATCAAAGGGCTGATCAAGGGCCGATGAAAAGGGCTAAATCGAAAGGCGGCTTGGAAATGAAGATGAGTAGGCTATTTATAGCTGAGAGCTTGAATATAGCCGTTGGAGCTCTGAGCAAGGACAATGAGCTGGCACAACGTGATTGGCGCGCAGCTGTCCTTTATAGCCGTTGGGGCTCTGATCAAAGATGATGACCTGGCACAATATGATTGGTGAGCAGGTGATTTAGAGCCGTTTGGAGACTGAGCATGAAGACCAAACTCAAAAGCTTCTCTAGAAGGTTGACAACTGTCTTCACTTGAGATATTTCTTTGAAGCGTGTCTCCACCAATGGTTTTGCTGAGTGTGCTTATTTTGTCATTTGTGCACACCTTAGAATTTTAATAAGCGTGCATCTTCTAAGCGTTTTCCAAACATTCTAGAATAAGAGATCAGGAGATGAGGAGCTTGTCCAAGGCTGTGTCCGCGCACAAAGGCATGTGCATTGCCGGCGCGCATGGATTCAGTGCATGAGCAGCATGCGCACCATGCTTGGTCACAAAGATCTCTTGAGAGTAGGAAATAAGATCTTGAAAACTGAGCAGGGTCAAGGGTTGCGCAAAGATATCTATGAGCAGTGGCGACCTGTGCAGAGAACATTCTGCGTAGCGAAATGAATCCTTGCTTAGGTAATCTTTGATCTTTAAAGCTTCAAGTCCTATTATCTAAGCCTATACTATAAAAAGGACTTAGCTAAAAATTGAAGTTATTAACTTCTTTACATGAGGTCCTAAAGTCCGTAAAAATACTTATAGGTGATGGTATCAATCAATTCTAACAAATGTAGGAGGGTTAAGTGATAAGCATACCCAACAAACTCCGTAGCGGCACATGATGTTTTCCTTTACAAACTCTGCAACCTTTTTTGAGGTTAGGACTTTATAAGATTTGGCTTCGACCCATTTTGTGCAGTAGTCCACGGCTACTAGGACAAATTCGTGACCATTGCTTCCAGGTGGAGAGATCTTCCCAATGATGTCAATGCCCCAAGTTGAGAAAGGCTATGGGGTTGTCATTGCAGTACAAATGGTGAGGTGGCAGGTGATTAAGGTTGGAAAACCGTTGGCACTTATCACATTTCTTCACAAATTGTATGCAATCGGCTTCCATTGAGATCCAAATGTATCCCATTCGTAGGATGACTGGCATTAAGGCCCGAGCGTTCATATGGGTACCACATACTCCACCATGGACCTCTTTCATGAGTTCTCTTGCCTTTTCCGTGCTTATACACCGTAGGAGGAGGCCCTGATGGCGCTTCTTATACAAGACGTCTCCCAAGACAACATACTGGGATGCTAATCGCTTGAGAGCCGCCATGCCCTTGGCCTTAATCCTATCTTTATATTCCCCTTTCTCATTCATGAAGGAAGCCTCCCCTTCGCGGTGGGGCTCATGGGCCCATCTCTATATGGAAGAGGTTGCCCGAGAATGTTCGGACCCGAGTCACAGGGACTCATTTTGGTCTTTTTGTCACTAGCCTCCCAGCCTTGAAGAATGACCCCGATGTGGTCCAGGCATTGAGGTAAAGATGGTGGGATACCACCCATACCTTCCACTTACCCATGGGCGAGGTGACTATGACGCCTACTGATTTCACAGCTTTTATGGGCTTGCCGTTCATGGGGGTGCCTATCCCTTTTGGTTTGAGAGGGGCTGTTCGGACTCCGAACGAGTTACTGGCCTTGGTTGACTGCCGGTTCGAGGTTAAGAATTCCCGAGTGACATGGGGGCGAATCTGGGCTTATTTCAGCATTTTGATGGCTGAGGCTCGAGGTGTTACTGCTGATCGGGTTGATGTCGTGGCCCGTTGCTTCATTTAGTACTTGTTATCCCATACTTTGTTTGCCAACGGGTGATCTTCGGCCTCTTTGGCTCTGCTTGACTTGTTAGTGGACTTGGACCAGATTGGCCAGTATAACTGGGGCGCAGCGGGCTTAGCTGCTTGTTACCACGGCATGGATTTGACCAGCCGCTCGACCACCAGCTCTGTTACGGGATTCAGCTTGCTGTGGGAGGTATACCACTTACTGTCCCTTTTATATTCTCCTTGCCTTAGTCATAACTGCCTTTTTCATTGACTGTCATTAACTTTGTTTCTGCCTCTTGTCTACAGCTTTGGGCTTTTGCTATCCTGAATCTGAGGGATTTCAAGATTGCCAAGGAAGGCCAGCCCCAGTATCCGGACTGCGCACAGTGGGCGTATAAGGAGAGGAATGTGAAGACTGGCACGAACCCCATTAGTCTTACTTCGGCCCGACGGCACTTGGACACCCTGAGGCCTGAGTCTGTTGCCTTCTCCTTGTATCCGTGGAGATCAGTTTAGCACTGGTTTGAGCACACTCTTATTCCTACCCGTTCTCGCTTTTGATGAGTTCGGGTGAGTGCATGGCTCTATACTTGGGAGATAGAGTATTTTGGCAGCATGGTACCCAGGTGACAGACTTTTACACCCCCCCCCCTCGTCCTGCAGTTCCAGACATTCCTCCTTTCTGCCCTCGTAACCGGAGGTCGCTCTCAGAGGCTGATCGTGCAGCATATATGGTAGGGGTTGATGCCGTCCCTTATATTCACTTGGATCAGGATTATGGCCTCTTCAGGGAGAACAACTTGATGCAGGGCTTTATGTTTGCTGATCCGAGGAGATCACAGGCTGCTCCTTCGACCTCCGCTCGGTTTTATACTACCGGTGCCGGGTATTGTTTTGATCCTCCTTTGCCTCCTCCTTATTACACTTATTCCAACTTCGGGGTCTTTGAAGAGTAGAGGGAGATTTTTCCCGAGGATATGTCACCGGAGAGAGAGCCTCCCGCTCAGGCTGCTGTGGTATGTTTTTCTGACCACCTTTGCATTTTTCAGTTCCAGTCTTGTTTTTCTGTCCTTTGTATTGATGTAGTTTCCTTTTCCTGTTCTTTGTTGCAACAGGTGCCCGTGGCTGCTTATAGGAATTTGGGTAGGCAGAACAAAGGAATGAGGCGGAGGCTCCGTCAGCTGGAGGAGAGGGTGCTGGAGCTGTGCAGGGATTTTGCTGCCATGACTAGAGGTGCTGCTGGTGCTGTCTCTGGTGCTGCGAGAGGAGCTGCCCGAGGTGCTCGGGGTATGGGACGAGGCTGCAGGGATGCTGCACTGGACATTGATGAGGCTGTCTCTTCGGCGAGGCAGTCGTTGAGCAGGAGTCTGAGCCACGGGGGTAGCCATAGTAGGAGCCTGAGCCGAGAAGGTAGCCAGAGCCGGGGTGGTGCTAGTTCGTCAGGGAGAGCTGCCAAGAGGACCCGTCCCGATGTTGTGGTTGAGACGTCTGAGTCTGAGGATGATGATGATGATGAGGATGACGATGATGATGAGGAGACCGAGAGCGGCAGCAGGGGGTGAGCACAGTGCTGGTGATGATGTGCCCGAGCCGTCGCGGCTGAGAGGATGAGGGATTGAAACACTTTTACTTTTGCCTGTAATAACATTTAACATGTATTTACAATCCTATTTATTTTACTACTCATTTTTATGTTCTATTAACGACTCGATCTTAGATGTCGACCCTTTACAAACAAATGTGTGCCCAAAGGATGCTTGTTGTCGATGCTTGAACTCCTTTTTGTTGCTGGGATTTGATTTTGCTGCAGGTTGGATATGTTGAAGTGTTTGGGTTCTGTTCTGAACTGACAAGGGCTGTTTCTGTCTGAACTGCTGTCAAAGGCGCGCGCGTCGGGCCTCGCTTGTGGGAGGCGCGCGCGTTGTGAAGCCTTGGTCGGAGGCGCGCGCTTCTGGCCTGCTGAATTACAGCCCCTTTCTTTTTCTGATCAGAATGTTCCAACAGCTATAAATTTTGAACCATTTTCGACCAGAATGATCATACAGCATTCTTTTGCAAATACTTTCTCCTCCTAAACTACGAAATTCTTGTCATAATGGCCCCAATGAATTTCTCCTTTGAAGTTAAGGTTTCCATCCCCGAGGGTGAGAAGTCCATTCCAACGGTGAATGCCGTTCCAGCTGTGGGGTCCGTCCCGATGGTGGAGAAACGTCCGAGCGTTTTTGATCGTTTGGGAAGGCCCAATGACGATGTTGTTGACCCCGTGAGACCGGTGGTTCATGTGCGGGACTATAGACCCCGTCATTTTCCCTAGAAAAAGAAAGGTAAAGGAAATTCCTCCTATGTGTGGAAGCGTCCCATGGTGGTCCCTGCTAAGGCTCCGCTTGATAAGGGCAAAGGGAAGGCCGTTGATGAAGCTTCGTCCCGTCCTAGCGTTTTCTCCCGTCTTGGCGGTCCCAAGAATGTTCCGTCCCCGTCCAAGAAGACTAAAGGGCATAACAAGAAGCAATGGGTTCCCAAACCTAAGAAAGATTAGATTTTTCTTTGTACCCCAAGAGATTGCAATTGAATTAGACCACTTTGTTTTAGGATTTAATGTTTTGATGTATTTTGTTGCTCAATAAATCCGTTGTAATGGTTTGAATAGTTCATTGAATGAATAAAAATTGCATTTTGTTATTTGAAGTGAATTGGATATTTTTGATATGTTTTAGACCGCACCCGAAGGTTGCCTACGTTCCTCCAGTTGGGAGGCTCAGGTCTTCGTAGTTCAAACAAAAAAAGACCATTTTTTTTTTTTATTTTTTTTTTTTTTGTGCACCCTGTTTTTTGCCTAGACCGCCCTTTCGGGTTTTCAATCTAGCGGGCTTCTTTTTTGCACGTGCTCTAATTTTTGCCTAGGCCGCCCTTGCGGGTTTTCAACCTAGCGAGCGATTTTTTTTTTTTTTTTTTTTTATGGTCTTTGTTTATTAAGCGTAGAACCTCTTGAGCTTGTCGAGGTTGACCTCCTTTGGCAGCTGGTCACCATCTAAATCCACGAGCCGGACTGCACCGCCGCTTAGTATCTTTTTGACCACGTACGGACCGATCCATCGGGGTCCCCATTTCCCCAGGGGATTCATGGCATTAGGAGGATGTTGTCTTAAGACCAAATCTCCCACATTGATGTTTCGAGGCTTCACCTTTTTGTTGAAAGCTCTTGCCATCCTTTGCTGATATGCCCTCGTGCGGTCGAGTGATCTTAACCTTTTCTCGTCGAGTAAGGCTAGCTGTTCGTATCAACTTTGCATCCAGTCGACCTCGTTGACTTGATTCTCGAGGAGGACCCGTAGAGATGGGACTTCAAGTTCGATTGGGAGTACGGCTTCAGAACCATAGACTAATGCATACGGAGTTTCTCCTGTCGCTGACCGTATTGATGTGCGGTAGCCCCACAATGCTAAAGGTAGCTTCTCGGGCCAATCCCTTCCTGTTGAGGCCATTTTCTTGACGATGGTCTCGATGGTTTTATTCGCTGCTTCAACCGCGCCATTTGCTTGGGGACGGTAAGGAGATGACTTGTGCTTGGTGATCTTGTATTCTACCAAAAGTGCATCCATTTCCTTCTCAAAGTGAGAGCCGTTGTCGGAAATGATTTCATGAGGCACGCCGTATCGGCACATGATATTAATCTTTACAAATTCGTCCACTTTGTTTGCGTTGAGGGTCCGATAGGCTTGTGGTTCGACCCACTTTATGAAGTAGTCGACTGCCACTAGGACGAACGACTGCCCATTGCTCCCAGCAGGATGAACTTTACCGATGATGTCTATCCCCCAGCAAGAGAAAGGCCAAGGTGTGACCATGTTGTAAAGTTGCGAGGGTGGAGCATGTTGTAGATTAGCGTGGAATTGGCACTTAGCACACCTTTTGACTTTCTCGATACAGTCTCGTTCCATAGTGCTCCAATAGTAACCAATGCGGAGTATCTTCTTGACTAGCATAAACCCATTCATGTGGGGTCCACACTCTCCTTTGTGCACTTCACACTTTATTTCTTGAGCTTCGGCCTCATTGGCGCATAAGAGATTGATCCCGTCGTGGTGCCTTTTATAGACTCGGTCCCCAATCAGTACGTACCGAGAGGCTAGCCTTTGCAGAGCTGCTTGAGACTTCTTATTGCTATTCTCGGGATAAGTGCCATCTTTGAGGAAATTCATGATATCCGAATACCACGGAGAGTTTGTTTGAACCTCGTTGATCTCGATACTCATGCAATATGCCGGACTGTTCCTTCGGGCAATTTTGAAAGGCTTCACCATTTTCCCTTTGGGCATTTCGACTAATGAGGCTATGGTGGCCAGTGCATCGGCGAAGCGGTTTTTATCCCTTGGCAGGTAGTTGAAAGTGATCTCTTGGAATTGTTCAACCAGTTCTTCAAGGTGCTGACCATACTGTTGGAGAGTTGGGTCTTGGGTTCGGCATTTACCCGATTGCTGATTGATAAGGAGCAAAGAGTCGCCGAATACTTCTAATTCCATGATGTTTCTTTCGATAGCTGCTTCGAGCCCTGCTATGCATGCTTCGTACTCGGCAATGCTGTTGGTAGCTTCGAATTCCAGACGGATGGCAATGTGAGTGTAGATGTCTTTTGGATCAACAAGCAATATTCCTATACCAAAGCCGTGTTTATTGGCGGCGCCATCGAAAAAAAGTTGCCACTTATTTTCCTCGGTTGCAGTACAAATTAAATGCTCGTCGGGGAACTGTACGTCTTCCCCCTTCACTTCGTCACACGGGAATTCGGCAAGCTGGTCACTGAATACTTTCCCCCTGACGGATTTTAGTGTGACGTAAGTGATATCGTAGCCGGCGAGCATGAAGTACCATTTGGCTATTCTTGTTGACATGAAGGGTTTCTCGAAGATGTAGCGGAGCGGGTCCACCTTTGCTACTAGCTTGATCGGAAAAGTTTCCATGTAGTGTTTGAGCTTTTGAGTGACCCAAACCAATGCTGCACATGACTTCTCTAGGACAGAGTAGTTCTTTTCGCCTCCTTGGAATCGGCGACTGACAAAATAGATGGCATTCTCCTTTATGGACTCTCGTTGCTCTTGTGCTAACATAGCCCCTAGGGCTTCATCATTGACAGTGAGATAGAGCAACAGAGGTTTCTCCTTGTGCGGCGGAACTAGAACAGGAGGGCATGTCAAGTAATGCTTCACTTGGTCCAAGGCTTCTTGGCACGCGTCGGTCCATTCTAGAGCCACATTCTTCTTGAGTAGCTTGAAGATTGGCTCGCACATGGAAGTGAGTTGGTGCACAAACCGACTGATGTACTGCAGTCTGCCCATGAAACCTTTGATTTCTTTCTGCGTCTTTGGAGGAGGCATGTCAATGATTGCCTTGATTTTGGAGGGGTCTACTTCAATTCCCCTTTCAGTGACCATATAACCAAGGACTTTGCCTCGGATAACCCCGAACGTGCATTTTGCAGGGTTGAGCCTCATCTTGTGTTGACGAAGCCTTTCGAAGAACTTGCGGAGATCGATTAAATGTTGACCATTGGTCCCTTTGGAGTGAATGATCATGTCGTCCACATAGACCTCGATTTCTTTGTGAATCATACCGTGGAACAAGTCTGTCACGGCTCTTTGGTAGGAAGCCCCAGCGTTTCTTAACCCAAATGGCATGACTGTGTAGCAAAAGGTACCCCACGGTGTTGTGAAAGCTGTCTTATGTTGATCTTCCTCGGCCATGAGAATCTGATTGTACCCAGCGAACCCATCCACGAATGAGCGAACCTCGTAGGTAGCAGTGGAGTCGACCAGCATGTCGATGTTGGGGAGTGGAAAATCATCCTTTGGGGAAGCTTTGTTCAAATCTCGGAAGTCCACGCAAACTCGAACCTTGCCGTTTGCCTTTCTGACTGTCACGATGTTGGCTAACCATGTCGGATACTCGATAACCTTGATGAAACCCACACTGAGGAGCTTCTCAATCTCTTCTTTGACCTGCAGAGACCATTCTGGCTTGATCTTTCTGAGCTTCTGCTTTACTGGCCTGGCATCTTCTCTGATCGGAATCCTGTGCTCCGCTACCTTTCTGTCCAAACCCGGCATGTCTTTGTATGACCATGCGAACACATCCACGAACTCCCGTAGTAATGCAGTCAACCTGTCTCTGTCGTCCCCCTTGAAGAAGCTTCCAATCTTAGTTTCTTTTGGCTCTTCTTCGGTACCCAGATTAACAACATGCAATTCTTCGTCATCCTTTGGACCATTTTCACCACGACTACAGACTTGTTGAGCAAGTTCATTTAAGTATGTTGTGTTTTCGTGGTCTATTTCATCATAATTTTAATCGTTATTAACTTGTTCATTAAGTTTATTATTAGTTAATTCATCATTTATGATGTTTGCAATCTCAGGGTACTCAGAAATATCAAATTTTTCATTAGCAAAGAAAGGAAACACACGCTCGGCTATGGCCTCCAAATCCTCTTGGGTGAGGGTATTAGAGACATTCTCGGACTCGAAAGTAAGTGTGAGCCGCTCTTCCTTCGTTGCTGTGCGAGGTATGCAACCCATTTCTTGGACTAAGAATTCTTCGGATACCACGGGCCCTTTCGTTGAATACCAATTGTTGATCGGCTCGGAGCTTGGCGGGATCTCACTGATAGTCTCGTTCATGATGACGGTGTCATGGATGGCGTTGACTTGGCATTCATTCATCATGGCAAGCTCTTCGAACATGGAGGCTAAATCTGTCAGTTCTTCCCCCACGGTGATTTCTGTCTCGGACTCTATAATCGCCTTCCTTCCCCACCATTCACGGGGCGACATGGGAGTTGGTTCCCTTTCAGATTTCTGGATCTCACAATCGGAGAAGATTTCGAGGCCGGGCTTTTTGACACCCTTATTGTTAACCCAGGGCTCGGGAAAGATCATGTATTGGACGTCTTCCCCTTGGCGGACAAAATAACCATTCAACGTCTTGCGGTAAAGCCTTAGATTAGGGACCTCATAACGACGGCCTTCTTTACGAGCTCGGGCCCTTTCGTTCTTGATTGCTTGCTCTTGTTTTAAGTCTTCTTTGGAAGGCTCGTACCCTAAACCGAATGTGTTCTTGACAAATGGGACTTGCACGGGGTGTAGGATTCCTTGTTGATATTTCCCTAGGCCTAAACCAGGGAAGTAGTCCATATTTCTCATCATGCGGAGGACTTTGTGATTACTGGGAGTCCATGATCCGTTTCCCCCTTCTTTGTCAATGGCGTTGATTGAGACGCCGGAGAGAGTGGAGTCTGGTAAACCATGCTGAACTTGGTGGACGGGCTCACCTTTTCTGTGGATAGTGACGTTTTCAGCCATGACGGTTACTATTTCATCACCATTTCGGATCTTGACACATTGGTGGAGAGTTGATGGTACGGCATTAGCACTGTGGATCCATGGTCGACCCAAAAGTAAGTTGAACGAGGCCGGGATATCAAGCACTTGGAATGGAACGGACATGACCATGATCCCAAACTCAATGTCTATTTCGATCGTACCCATGACTATACGGGCGGTGCTGTCATAACCTCGGATTACTTGAGTAGAAGGCTTCAAATCGGAATCCTTAAGCCCCAGTATGCCCATGATTCTGCCAGGCATGAGATTGAGTGCGGAACCACCGTCCACTAAGACTCTTGAGATGGGCCTCCCCCTTGCTCGTACCTTGAGGTAAATAGCTTCGTTGTGGTTGGAGCCAAATGGTGGAAGGTCCATATCGGCAAAGGTGATGACGTTGCCAAAATGAATGTGACCGATCATTGCCGTGAGGTCCTCGGGAGTAGTATCGGGAGAAACTGATGTGTCATCGAGATTGCGGATGACAAGATCTCGGTGTTTCTTTGAGGATGCGATGAGGTCCCAAGTAGAGGGTCTTCGGGAGTGTCGCGAGCTTGCGGTCTTTGAGAAGAGGAGCTCGGTGCGGAAGTGGAAGGGTTGCTTGCTATGACTCGACCGGATCGAGTTAGCATGTTGACGTTCCCATCTTGCTTCTTTTTCCTATTCTCTAGTACTTCCCTCATTACCTCATCGTAAGTCACTACATAACAAGAATTGTCAAGTTTATTCATAACATTGGGGACCCCATTCACAATTGGGATTGAATGGGTGGTCCTCTCGAGTTCTCCTATCTCTATTACATTGACATGTTCGCCATTAGCCACTACAAATTCTTTCTTATCTATGAGATCTTGAATGACATTACGGAGAACGAAGCAATCCTCGGTGGTGTGGCCACTATATTTGTGGTAGCCAGAATATTTGTGGTGAGCATGATTGGGGTGGACCGTCTTGGGTTGGTACCCTTGCGCGGGTGTGACTTGACCCTTTGCTTGGAGAGGCGTATAGACACGGTCATTTCGGGACTTCTTCCCTTGAGGTGGAGGAACCTTTTTGTAATTCCCCTAGTTGATAGTGACGGCGTTGACCGAGGCATCTTTTGTAGAGTTGGAAGCAGCCTTGTATCGGTAAGTAGGAGTGGTCTTCTTAATCTCCTTGAGCAAGTCATCCATGCGTACCCCCGCCTCATACATTTGGGAGAAGTCGGAGTAGCAAGCCCCACTTAGGTGGCTGCGGAGATCAATCTTGAGACACTTGAGAAAGATGTCTATTTGCTCTTTTGTGTTCGGCCTCTCAACAATTTCAGAGAGTTTGTCATTCCATCTCCTTGTGAAGTCGATGAAGGACTCATTGTCTCGTTGAGTAGTGTTCTCTAGCTCTTTCCTTGTGGGCCGGTGAGTGGTGTTGCCTTGGTATTGGTTCTTGAAGGCAAGCATGGCGGAGTCCCAATCAAGACGGACAGTGAGTGGGAGAGTAGCATACCAATCTTTTGCCGCCCCCTCGAGAGTGAGAGGAAAGCATTGAGCCAACACCTTGGGGGAGACCTTCTTCGGAACCATTGCCCAAATATAAGTCTAAATGTGAGCCATGGGACAAGAGTTTCCCTTGAATTTGCTTATGTCGGCCATTTTGAACTTATCGGGAAGAGCGGCCATAGTACTCATGAGGATGGATGATTGATAAAGGCTTGTGTCGGAGCCTTTCCCCATGTTGAGCCCATTGAATTTTTGGTCGATGTAGGCCATGATAGAATCCACCATTTTGGGCTCATTGTTCTCGTAACTTGTCTCTCCCATTTTCTTGGTGCGGGTGTTGACATACGGACTTTTGAACAAACCCTCGGTCCATTCGGATTCATCATCATTGTTCTTGTTCTTTCCCTTGGCAAGGTTAGTGAGCTTTTCTTTCATTAGCTCCATCTCGGCCTCGTGGGCCTCCCTTTGGCTGTCGAGGTGGGATTGCCAAATGTCGTCTTTGCTTTGTGCCTCCTTATTAAGGGTGGAGACTTGCTCTTGGAGGAGTTGGACCATGGTTGAAAGCTGCTCGAGAGACATGGTGTTGCTGCTGCCGGTCATGGTTGATGTAGGAGCTGTTGGAGTGATCTCTTCACGGACTAACCGATTTGCCGAATCCCGGTAGACTTTGTAAGTACCAATTGAACCTATATTGCAGAAGAGGCCCTTGTCAGTCTTGAGTAACACTTGCGGTCTTCGAAGAGGCTTAGAACACACAGTTGAGCACACGACTCGAACCACATAAGAAAAGACTTTTTTTTTTATTTTATAAGTCGGAGGGAATGGATCCCTTTTGGGGTTTCTAAGAAAATAATGGAATCGTCACACTAGTATATAGACCATCTCGCGGTCCCATATACTCATCGGATTCCATCGCGCTTGTGAATCCTACATGTATCGGGATTAAACTAAATTAATGTAGTAAAGCATACATGCGGGGACGGATTTTTATTTTCGTCCAAAATAACCACTTTTGGGGACGGATTTTTATTGCGTCCATTTTAACAAGTTGGCATGTATTATTTGAAGACATTAGTTTAGGGAAATCTCGGTACATGGAAACCGACTTGAGTCACGGAGTGTTAGACCCTAACTAGAATTGTGTGTCTTGTGCTCGGCTTGAATATGAGGCTCAAAGGTCACCCCCGGCATGTAGTCTTGAACTACGCCACGGGCTGAGGTTTACCGCTTCGAAAGAGCCAAGGTCGGGTGGAGCTTGAAACTTTCTAGGACGGGCCTCGACGGGTTTGGGGTTGGACTTATGCAACTCGATAGTGAGCAGTTCATAGGAATATGTCCATGTAGTGTGAGGTCTAACAAGTGACAAAATTTTAATATATTTTTTTTTTTTGAAAAGAAAGAAAACAAACAAAACACATAAGCATATAAATTACAACTCCCGAATCACCCGTGTGACCGGTAAATAAAACACAAAATTAAAACAGTCCGAGGGTTCAATTCTGTTCTGATGCAGGCACCTGTGCCCACACCCCACTGTTCTGCTCAGTCACTGAAACTTGTTTCTGTTCTGGGAACCAACCCAAAAGCGTGCGCCTCTGAGTGCTGATGTGGGACGCGCACGCATGGCGCAATGCTATGAGGAGGCGCGCGCTTCTGGGCACACCTGTCAGAATGTCAGATTTTGGACTCAGGGGATTGCCCTGGTCCTATGTTCATATTGTAACCCCTGCAGAAATGATTAGTGCAGAATAGCAGAAGAAGAAGATGAAGAACATGAAGAAGTGGGCGATTCTGGTTCTTGATGCGGGATGCGCGCGCCTTAGGCTTAAGATGCCAGACACGCGCGCCTCCCTTATCAGGAATCAGAATGCCCAGAAAAGATGTAGATTTTGATCAGAATGCAAGCTTAACCCTCAAATGTCCCCAGCGGAGTCGCCACTGTAGATACCCCGGGGAGCCACGGCTTTAGGCTCGAGCGCGTGAGTGATCCTAGGATGTCTAACTTGTTTTAGATTGTTTAGAGTCGCCACCTATGTTTTGAGGAACATAAGAAAAACCTATTGATTATAGCCTAAGTTTGATTACGAAAACAGAGATTCTTTGTTTTGAGGTTCGGGGGTTAGATTACGAGATGGGAAGTACCGAAACACCCATCTCGCCCAACTAAAGTTGGTCTTGCTTGATCAAAATCTACATAAATAATAACGTTCTTCTTCTTCTTCTTCTTTAAGTCATGAAAAGGGGGGGTTTAAAATAGAGTTTGGAATGTAGGAGATAACTCCTTAACCAACCTCAATGAGATGAGGTGATCATTAGAGTCATGTCCCAAAATGATTTGGGTGATTGCACATTTGATTAGAGTAAAAGGAGAGAGAGGAGATGAAGTAGAAAAGAAAGGAAAAGATGGACTTTTACCTACAATTTGAAGAACTTCAAATGTTGCTTGATGAGATCCTTGGAGAACCTTTAGAAAGTGATTTTGGTATAGTTTTTGTAAGTTCAATTTTCGGTCCCTTGAAAATGGAGGTAAAGGGAGGTTTTTATAGGTGAAAGAGAGGTGTTTTTGGTGCCAAAACTCAGTCACCAAGAAATCCTTCCCGGGCAAAATCCTGTAAATTGAGCAAGGGAGGGAATCCTGGCCAGAAATCTGTAACTAACGCCCAGAGGCGCGCGCTTCCTGCTTTGGGGGCGGGAGGCGCGCGCGCCTGGCTCCTCCTGTCGGAGGCGCGCGACTCAGAGAAGGCAATTTTGACAGAATGGACTAGAAAGTCAGCCCTGTCATTCAGTTTAGTCCCTGGACTTAACGAAGTCAGTCAGGAACTTAACGGAAGTGACTGAAACTAACGAGAAACATTTAAAACGGGGAGAAACACAAGATTAAATGTGCAATCGGGGTGAGCGGTCCAAGGCGCGGTGTCTACACCAGGCAAGGGGGAGGTGTGCACTTCGAGGGAGCTTTCTACTAACAAAATTGATCGCATTTAGAAGGATTCAACTTCATGTGATACTTCCGCAGCCTTTCAAAGAATTTTCTGAGGTCAACCAGATGTTGAGCGTCTTCTTCAACTGAGTGCACAATCATGTCATCCACGTAGATTTCAAGTTCTTTGTGGATCATGTCATGGAAAAGAGTTGTAGCACCTCTTTGGTAAGTTGTTCCGGCATTTTTAAGACCGAAAGGCATCACAGTGTAACAGAATGTCCCCCACGGGGTGATGAAGGTTTTCTCTTGATCTTCCACCGCCATTTTAATTTGATTATAACCCGCCATTCCATTAACAAATGACTTCACTTTGTGCATTGCGACTGAGTCAACCAGAATATCAATATTTGGTAACGGGAAATCATCTTTCAGGCAGGCTTTGTTGAGGTTTCTGAAGTCAACACATATCCGAACTTTGCCGTTCGCCTTCTCAACTGTGACCATGTTGGACAACCACTGGGGGCATTCCACAACCCGGATGAAACCCACTTGTAACAACCTCTCGATCTCTTCTTTAACCTGGAGGGCCCACTGCGGCTTGATTCTACGTAGTTTCTGTTTGACCGGCTTGGCGTCGGGAAAGGTGGGAATTCGGTGCTCCACAATTGTTGAATCTAACCCAGGCATATCTTCATACGACCAAGCAAACATATCGACAAATTCTTTGAGCAAACTGATCAACTGTTCCCTGTCAGCCCCTTGCATGAAGCTTCCAATTTTTATTTTATTTGACTTCCCCGTTCAGCCCCAGATTGACAGTGGACAAATCTTCCCCACAGGCCTCTAACTTTCATTCCTCTCGCTGTTTTGCTAACCTGCTTAACTAAACTAAATAATCTTTATCATCTTGGCTTATGTCTTTTAAATATTCATGATTAACTTCATTTGTTATTAAATTTTCATTTGTTAAATCTTTATTTAAAATATTGGAAACCAAGGAGTAAGCGGAAATAGAGGAAATTTCATTCACGACAGATGGAAGTACAAGCTCGGCGACCGCGTCGAAGTCGTCGATAGTGAGGCCCTCTTCGGGAGTCCCAGAAACAACATCAGAAAGTACAAAGGGTTCAAAAGCCGGTCCATCGGGGCGAACATATCCAAACTGCTTCACGAGCACTTCAACAATAGCGAGCGGGCCAGTGGTTTTGGACCAGTTATTAAGTGGTATCACTGTCGGCTTGAGGTGCTTCACCGGGTCATAGGTTTCTGCGGTGCCATCTTCGATCATAACCACAGATCCATCTTCAAAGCCAAATCCTTCAAACAATGCGAAGACATCATCCTCCTCATCGATATTCCATGGGGTAACCGGGCCCGGTTGCTTATAGGAACCGCCCAAATGAAGGCTTTCATCGAACAACTTCACATCATCAAATACTTCCCATCCCACGCGAGACATTTTTTCCATGCCATTAGACGGCTCAAGAGGCATAACATTGGCCACATTTTCGCTCTTGCGAATAAAGTACCCCTTCCAAGATTTTTCGTAGGGACGGAGTGGTGGGAGCTCATAGGTCCTTCCCTTCTTGATGGCATTCTACCTCTCCCTTTTATCACGCATAGATTTGGCAACTTCAGTGGGAGTGGGCTTGTAGCCGAGTCCAAACGGAGGAATGAAAACATGCACATCATTTTTGATAGCTTCAACACACCCTTGTTGCTCTTTCCCGAGTCCCAACATAGGTAAGAAATTCATCTTCTTGACCATATTCAAGGCCATCGCGTCACCATACTTGGTCCTCTTTCCCCCAATCAGATCGTTTTCTTTGACATATTCAATAGCATGGATCCGAGCTCGTGGGATCACTTCAAAACCACTCAAGAAAATACCGGTATCTTTGTGCTCAATTCCAAAGATTGGGAGATCATTGACTTGTGTATCATCCTGGGCGTGAACTACCACAACATGATTTTCGTGGATGAACTTTATGCACTGATGGTAAGAAGAAGCTACCCCTTTCACTCCATGGATTCAAGGGCATCCCAAGAGTAGACTGAATGAGGACTTGATGTCGATCACTTGAAATTCAATTGGCATAACAAGAGGGCCAATGGTGAGAGTGATGGAGATAACACCCAAGACAAAACGACTGGTGCTATTGTAGGCACGGACCACTTGAGAAGACGGGGCCAAATTAGTTATCTTAATTCCCAAATCTGCGAGAACATGCACGGGGCAAACATTGACTGAAGAGCCATTATCGACCAACACACGAGCTAAGTGCTCACCTCCAACCCCGACTGTGATGTACAGAGACTCGATATGATTAAGACGAATTTTCAGTGCATCGAGATCATTAAAAGTGATAATATTCCTAAAGTGAATGTTGCCGACCATGTAGACAAGGTCATTGGGAGATGTCTCGATTGGGATAATAGCTTGAGTGAGAGCTTTAAACAGAGTGTCTCGGTGCTCTTGAGAAGATGAAAGCAAACCCCAAATGGATATATTAGCCTGGGTTTTCTTTAACTGTATTAAGACCGGGTTCTCGGCGACCTTTTCTTTCTGAGCGAAAGCTCCTTCCTTATCCTTTCCAGATTCGCTCGCCTCAGGATTCGGAGACTGATAGGCTCTCCCTGAGCGAGTTAGATGATTCACGTTTCCCCCAATCCAAGTGGCCTTTTCAAGAGGGGCCTTTCGTTCCTCAACGGCTTTAACACTAGACAAGATTGACTTCCAAGAGATCATGTGGCACTCAAAGTCTTCGGAAATAACAGGAGTCACGGTGTAATTCAAAGCTTTCTTTGGGACTATGAAACTAGTCATTGAGTGGTCTTCTTCAAATTCGATCATATGGATTCCCGGCAAGGGATTAGTCACCACATTCGGTTGGGGTGGTTTCTGAATGAGCCCATCGTCAATCATGTCTTGCAGAGTGTGCCTCAAATTCCAACAATCATCCGTCGCATGACCAGGTGATATGTGGTATGCACAATACTTGCTTGCATCCCAATTCTTAGGAGGTGGATTAGGCGGGCGGTATCCTTCTATTGGTTTCAATACCCCTTGGGCGACCAATCCTTGGAAAATAGTGGACAACGGAGCGTTGAACTTATCAAACTGACTATCTCTCTGACTTCTACCATTCCTTTGCTGATTGTTGATGGAATTCACAGACCCGTCTTGATTACAGCATGGGGGTGCCCTATTGTAGCTGTTGCGGCTAGGTCCCATGTTGGGTATGCTTATCACTTAACCCTCCTACATTTGTTAGAAATGATTGATACCATCACCTATGAGTATTTTTATGGACTTTAGGACCTCATGTAAAGAATTTTGTAACTTCAATTTTTAGCCAAGTCCTTTTATAGTATAGGCTTAGATGATAGGACTTGAAGCTTTAAAGATCGAAGATTTCCTAAGCAGGATTCATTTCACTGCGCAGGATGTCCTCTGCGCAGGTCGCCACTGCGCATAAAATATCTTGCACAGCCCTTGACCCTGCTCAGTTTTCAAGATCTTATTTCCTAAACTTTGAAGAGATCTTTTAGTGACCAAGCATGGTGCGCATGCTTCCCATGCGCAGCATCCATGAGCACCGGCAATGCGCATGCCTTTATGCGCGGACTCAACCTTGGTCAAAATCCTCATCTCCTGATCTCACATTCTAGAAGCTTGGAAAGCGACAAGACAAGCTACGCTTTTTGGATTGAGTCAAAATGCTGAGGTGTGCACAAACGACAAAATAAGCACACTCAGCAAAACCATTGGTGGAGACACGCTTAAAAGAAATATTTCAAATGAAGACAGCTGTCAACCTTCTAGAAGAAGCTCTTGAATTTGGTCTTCATGATTAGTCTCCAACGGCTCTAAAACACCTGCGCACCAATCATATTGTTCCAGGTCATCATCTTTGATCAGAGCCCCAACGGCTATAAAGGACAGCTACGCGCCAATCACTTTGTGCCAGCTCATTGTCCTTGCTCAGAGCTCCAACGGCTATATTCAAGCTCTCAGCTATAAATAGTCTGCTCATCTTCATTTCCAAGCTACCCATTCATCGGCCCATTCATCGGCCCATTCATCAAGCCCCTCTTATTGGCCACTATGCTTCAGAGCTCGAGTTTCATGCTTCATTGAGAAACCTTAAAGATCTGAAGACTGCTGCTTAGTATTTCCAGATTCTTTAGAACAGCCTTCAAGATCTTCAAACCTTCAAACTCCTGCTCATATCAAAAAGCCCTATATCACCAGAATTCTTAGTGCTCTTCATCTTTTATATTCATAGAGCCCAGAATTTCTATCACACACACACCTCTTGAAGCCTTGATCATTTTGATCTAACTTCTTGAGATACATCGGTTTAGTCTAGGATTTGTTCTTCATAGATAATAGATCTTGAGTTAGTATTGAGTTCATATGTTGTAATTTGTAATACTCACTCATATTATAAGATCTCTATTAGAAATCCAAGACTAACCATCTTGGTAGAGGATGTAGATCTTTCATCGATCGAACCTCTCCAAATAGCGTGTTCATTATATTTACTGCATATTTCCTGCTTAACTATTTACGAACTGCTTTGTTTGATCTTTCAGATTGCTACACTTTGATATTGTAATTGTTATTGCTCATTTGCCTTAGAATCCTTTTTGCGCCACTATTTAGCCTCAAACTTAGCACGTGCGTTTTTATCTCTGCGCAGTATACCCTGCGCAGAGCTGCTTTAAATTTCCGCTGTGCATTTCACACTCTCACTGCGCGCTATACTTAGCGTATTTGAGAACTGTGCGCATAAGCCATTGATTAGCAAAAGGGTTTGAAAAGAATTTTAAAACGCTATTCACCCCCCCCCCTCTAGCATTTTTCATACCCTTGTTGCCCCTTTGGGACCAACAAGTGGTATCAGAGCAAACACCTTCATAAAACTTGTTTTGTTTTTCAAGCTTAACAGCTTGGGTGCCGATTCAAAATGGCTTCAAAATCTTGGGCAATGGCTAACTTTTCACATGTTCCTGCGCTCGCTCAAACCTCAGATCAAATTCAAAAAGTTCTCCAAATCTGGTGGATCCTCAAGCAAAGATTCGTATTCTCTCTCATAGAGACTCAAAGAAAGATAACTTGGTCTGCTACAACTGCAGAAAGCCAGGACATTTCGTTTCAAAATGCCTACTTCAAAATTTGAGTACAAGGAAAAGCAACCCTGCGCACAAAGCATCTAAGCAGTGCGGAATGGCTACTGAAGAGAACTGCGCAGAAAAGATGCTAAGAACTTGGAGACCTACTAAAGACAACGATGCTGACTCTGTGGATGGACTGCTCTGCTTAGTGGCAAATGCTGACAATGATTCAAAAGTTGTTTCTGAAATGGAACCTGAGAATGCGCCAAGGACAATCAAAGAAAGGTCCCTTCACTCAAGTGGAAATGGGACACATTCACCAAGCAGACAGAATGGCAAGCACCTATTTGCCAGAGCTAACCTGACAAAGCTGCGTCATCACTTACTCTACAGCCACGCAAGGAATTTCTTAAAGTGCCTGCTGATCTTAAATGATAACTCTGCTGTAGAGCGCAAGTCAATGTTTCAACAAGCAGGAAAGATCTACTTCACTGTGCCCTCTCAAGCTCAGTTGATATCGACAGTGGATTCTAGACACTACTGGATATGTCAATACTCTTAAAGATGTGCATGAAGGAAGAGATCGCTCAGTAATATATGGTGACAACAACAAAGGGCACATAATTGGATTTGGACTAATCATAAAAGACAGTCTCAAGCAACCTGCTCTCCATATCATAATTATGCGATAAAGGTCTGGAATGCCATTTCACTTCAACGTACCACTATATCAAGAATGGCGTTTCTGGACTAACTTTGCTCACAAGGACTCGTAAGACCAATTTTTTACATTATTGATCTAATCGCTATATTTTCTATCACTAATCCTTTTCTTGTAGCAAAGAACATAAGTGAATGCAGCTAGCTATGGTAGAAGCACCATGCCAGCTTAGTAAGAAGCCTGAGCAGTTTTCCTCCAGCAAGATTGCTTCAATGTCAAAACGCTTACATCCGCTTCACCTCATGTGTTTGGACCGCTCACTACCGCGAAGATTTGGATCAACTTATGGTATCTCAATGATATCCTGGCTGCTCTCCTACTAAATCTCCAAACATAGAAGACATCAATAGAGTTCGATACTTCAACGGAACAGAATTTATGAACAACGATGTCGCTCAATATTGTGAGAACTAACAAGAACCAATAAATGGTATTATTCACAATTTCTCTGCTGCTGGAGTTCCGCAACAAAATGGCGTTGTGGAAAGAATCGCTCGTTGATTGAGGATGGAAAGACAATGATAATAGAAGCAGTACTTCTAATGTATTTCTGGGAAGAAGCTGTCAACGGTGCATGCTTTACTCAGAATAAGATCCCTCATCAACAAAGCCTACATCAATACTCCATACGATCTATGGAGAGAGAAAAAGAGAGAAAGCGCCCAACATTGCTTTCTTCAATCTCTTTGGCTGCAAATGCTATAGAGGTAAATTCGACGCCAAAGCAGATGAAGGTATTCTAGTTGGGTATGCCTTTCATTCAATAAGCTTTTCGTGATCATAATAGAATAAATCTCTAGTTACTACATATAGTATCTGTACATGTTACATTTGACGTACATTCTCTCCTTGAGCCATATTTGGCTTCAAATGATTCTGATGCCTCTGATGAGCTCTTTAGACAGGTGCGCAGTAACACTGTTCTTATGCAGAATGTAGATCAAGCAGAACTAGAATCAGTCCATCTCATGCGCATACTCCAAATGCTGCGCCTGAAGTCACAACTCCTGATGCGCAAACACCTCCTCCTGCGCATGACGTTTCTCCACTTCAGCAAATCACCTTTAATGATCGTAATGATGAAGCAAATGAAATACCCATTGGTATTCGTATTCCTATCACCTAAATGTAGGGATTCACACATCGAGAGCATCAAACTTTGCGGTGTAGCATTCGTTTATCTCTCATGTCGGATCAAAGAAAATTGATAGAGTGCTCCATGTTTTAAGATGGATCGATGCTATGCAAGAAGTGCAAGAAAAGCTCATCCAATATTTAGCGCTTCAATGGGTGTTCGGAAACAAGATGGATGAGAATGGAAGCATCACAGAATCAAAGCAAGAAAGCTTTGTATGGACTTAAGCAAGCTCCAAGAGCATGGTACGATACGCTATCAAAAGTCCTACTAGAGAAAGGCTTCAAGCGCGGTAAAATCGATACAACTCTTTTTATTGCTAAGTATAATGATCATTCTTTACTTGTTCAAATTTATGTCGATGATATTATATTTGGTTCTACTAATGAGTCACTTTGTAAGCGCTTTGAAAAGCAAATGAAAAGCAAGTTTGAGACGAGCATGATGGAGAAATCACCTTTTTCCTCGGGCTTCAAATCAAGCAATTGAATGATGGCGTCTACATAAATCAAGCCAAGTACACAAGGGACTTAATCAAAAATTTTGGACTTGAAAATGCTAAAGCATACGACTCTCCAATGGCCACCAGCATTAAAACCTAACAGACTTAAAAGGTAAGTTGATCAGACTGTATCAAGGTATGATTGACTCTCCTTTATCTTCTGCTGTTTGGCCAAGATATTATGTTGACTGGATCTGTGTGCACTATCATGCTAATTCATCTGAAGCGCACATAACTGCTATAAAATGTATTAGATATATCTTTGGCTCTGTTAACCTTGAACTTTGGTACACCAAAGATTCGAACTTTAAACTTGTAGGTTATTCAGATGCGGACTATACACCGTGCACCATTGACAGGAAGAGCACAAATGGAACATGTCATTACCTTAGAAATCTACTTGTAGCATGGGCGAGCAAGAAACAAGCTGTTGTGTCCATCTCCAATACTGAAGCAGAATATATTGCTGCTGGAAGTTGCTGCTGCCAAATCTTATGGATGAAGCAACAATCTGTGGACTATGGGATTAATGAAGAGAATTGTCCAATTCTCTGCGAGAATGTCCACCATAGCATTTTCCAAACCTGCCAAGCACTAATACCAAGCACATCAACATCTAATATCTTCTCCTCAAGAATTAACAAGTGGTCTCTTGAAAGAAGAAATGGGTATGCTTAATCTTAGCTAACTTGTCCATATAATTTATACTAATGTATTTGCTTGATAAGTGTGCAAAATAGGTTAAGTTTCATGCGCCCTGCGCAACACCTGCGCAACAAATGTCTGCGCATGAAACAACAGTTCTGAGATTTATAGAATCTCTGCGCTATCAATGCGCTGCGCATGACTATCCATGCGCAAATCTTGGTGGATCGCAGGTAAGTGTTCTATTCATTAGATTTTACACATAGGTCCTTGACTGAAAAGTCAACGCTTAGTCACAAGGGTACTTGTGTAAATTAAATTTTCCCGCGCCTTTTTTTTTTGAATTTTTCTTGGGAAATTACCTTTTTACCCCTGCCCATGTCCCATTGTCATTTAATTCAAACTGCAATTAATGAGTGCGCACCTTGCGAATGTCTTCTCACCATTTAATAAGGAAGGTGATGCGACAGCCGTCAGCCTCTCTTTTGACACACGCGCGCGCAAAGTCTGCGCACGCGCGTCCCCCATTCGGCCACGTCACCCTGCTAACGTGTGCCCGTCCTTTCACTGACTCACCATTTATGAGGAAGTTGACCTGACAGTGACCGGCTTAGAACTTCACACGCACACGCGCGCATAGGCCTGCGCACGCGCGTTCCCTTTTGTGACACGTGGTATTGCTATCCTGCGCCACTGCACCTTTTCTCAAATATTTGTCAGCTATCGTGCGCCTAACCTCTCCTTCCTACTTAAACCGTTTCTCTCTCTACTTCTCTCTTCTCCCTACAGTCTCTACTCTCTCTCTCTCTAACCTCTGCTCTAAACCTCCATTTTCCATCTCCTGTTCTTTATCTTCAACCTCTATTTTCCTTCCTCAAAACCTTTTCAATGGCGCCTAAGAAAACCAAAACTCAACCCGAAATCATCATCTCCGACTCTTCTTCTCACTCCAATCATGGGAACTCTCAGAACGAAGAAGAAGTAGAACAACAATCAAGGCATCCCACCATCAATGACATGGTATGTTTCACTAACTTATTATTTTTCGCCATTGTTGTTCTTGGAAGTCTCAATACTCCCTTTTTCGATTTCTCTCTTGTTTGTTAATCTTTTTTGAAATCGATCATTGTGTTGTGTTCGTATTTGCCTGATCTATTCTTTCATGTAGTTTATTTCTTGATCAATGGTCGTTACATGTGTTTTTCGTCAATTTTTGAGCTCCGTAACCTCCATGGCAGACGAACCGTTTTTCTGAATTTCTGGGTTTGTTTTAATGTTGTTGACTATACTTTTTACATAGTTGACTTCGTCCTGCTTCTGCTGTAATTTTGATGTATTCTTTGTTGAATTTTGTCAACTTTTGTTTTTCGGTGTTCTTGGGTGTTCTTCATATTCTTAAATATTCTTTCTTGTTTTTTTTTAATATTTTATTTGGTCTATTGTTATATCCCCAAGTATTTGTGTTCTGCGCATAATGTTTTTGCGCATATAGTTTTATCTAATTTTCTGCGCACACTTCTTTACAAGTATTTATTCTCAGTGCGCATGATCCCTTTCTGCGTATGCATTCTTATTTTATGCGCATCCACTTTCTATTTTTCTGCGCATAAATATCTTTGCTTTTCATGGAACTTGTGCCAAGGTATATCTGCATTATTTGCAAATGCGCACAGCTCCATGTGCAATAGGTTGTCTAATTCTATCTATTGTTTTACGCAGGGACACGTTTACTTCATACCTGGTTGGGAACTCATTCAGGAAGATCTTTCTCTAGACGCAGTTGGTCGTCGTCTGCTTCACCTACTCAGCTCCTCTGGCATTCTTCCTTTATTCACTCTTGATCAATCCTTCATAGTGCCTGCACTGGTAGATGAATTCTTCAAGACAGAAAGAGTTTTTCCGGCACAACTTGAAGGCAAGCCAACAGAAATGATCATGGCCACTGTCCAGTGCAGTGATATAATGGTTCATCCTAACCACATTCGCAGCCTCCTAAACTTCAACGTTGAAAGTTCTTCAGTCAACTATGATAAGGTTCACCAAAATGCTCTTGCACAGAAGCTCATTGGCATTCCTTCTCTTAACAAGAAGTGGCCAATGTATAACCGAAAGGAATTTGGTGAGGTGATGTATCACCTGTGCACCCTAATTGGAGATTCTCTCAACTGCAAAAATGGGAATAATGGGAACTTCATCTCAAAGCAGTGGGAATACTGCGCAGCCATCTTCAACGAAGATCAACTCGACTGGCCGCAGATTATCTTCAATGAGATTGTGAAGGGAATGACCAGCTATGACAAGAAGCTGAACGCAGGGAAGACCAAATACCGAACTCACTGCAGATTGCTAACCAAACTCTTATTGACTTATGGTGAACTGGCCACCTATGTTGAAGAAAAGTCAATCAAGAAGCAGTCTTGCGACGCAAAGTATTACTCTAGAGTATACCTCCAGAATTTGCGCAGTGAGATAGGTAACGCTGAATACTATGAAATCAGGCTGTCTGATTCTGCTCCCAACAAGGAACCTTGGATAGGCCCAATTCCTGTGGCCAAGTCCAAAAAGAGTGCAGGTAGATCTACATCTGATGCTGCGCAAGAAACCGCAGAAGATGCGTATAATCGCAAGGGGAAGAGCATTGCTACGCCCAGTGGCAAAAAGTTCAAGGACATTCCTTTGGTTCAATCCACCAAAGGGATTTCATTCAAAGAGGCAGATCCTACCAGCAATCCAGCTCCTGCTCCCTCAAAGCCAACCACAATGAATCGCAAGGCTGATAATCGTGGTGATTCAGATGATGCTGCAGTTGAGGGGGAGCAAATGCACGAAGCCTCTCAAGAAGCCATCCCCAGTGCTAATATCACACATATATCTTCTCGTCTAAAGCAGAAGGTGCGCAGCAGCGCAAAAGGATTGAAGAAGCGCCGCACTGATTCCGCAGCCTCTAACAGCAGTGATCTTTCTCCTGTTCAACCTTCATCTACCGCCCCTGAGACTCCTACTTCCTCTTCAGCTGAGATGTGCCAGATCGTGCAATCCTTGCACTCTGTTCAAGCGAATCAGGTCGCTACGCAGCTGCAGCTGAATCAACTTCTTACTGCTCAAACTGCCTTACTGTACCGTCTTGATATGCAGCGTTTGGAGATTGATACCATTAAGGGGGAGAAAGCGAAGGAGAAAGCAAAGGCAAGTTCATCTGAGCCTGCGCAAGAAAAGGCGCAAGAGCAAGTTCCTATATCGTTGGATCAACTTATCCTGGACTCCCTGAAGACCATCAGCGCCCATCTTGAAAATGTCAGCGCACAACTCAAAAATGTGTGCACCCTTGGAGTGTTTGATGGTGGACTCAGGGACATACTGAAAAAGCTCAAGAAAACCCTCGCAGATGGGTTACTTAAAGGATTTGATGATCTTCAAGCTTAGATGGAGAAGATTGAACAAGGCAGCTCTGCGCATAATATTGAAGAAGTGCGAAAATGCATTACGAAGTCCATGACAGATTTTTCTTCTGCGTTCAACGACAAGATGGACTACGCAATGCTAGATATTCAAGCCAGCGTCAACACTCAGCGCCTCCATACCGACACAAGACTAGAAGCTACGCAGACCGCCATCCTGACGGACAGCAGAGCTAAGTTCAGAGAGCTGGTGGATGACAATGCTGATATGCGCAGAGGAATGAACACTTATGTTGGCAAAGCTGTTGAGTTCCAGGACAGATTTCATAATTTAAAGGTGGAACTCATGAACAAGTTCAACAGTCTTCAGAATGAGATGCGTGAAGCCCTGCAACGGATCAATATAGACTAGAATTTCTTTTGTAAGTATTTTGCTATTTTTTTTAGACTTTTTAATTCTTGTTGCGCATAGTATGTTTTATGCGCTTTTATTTTGTGCGCTTTTGTTTTTGTGCGCACCTCTTTTGTTTTTCCTCTTTAAAGCTTGTACTCTGTAACAGTTAATCCTTCAAGTTTTAATGAGAAGAATGCATCATTAAGCTTTCACAAAACCTTGTTCAATTCAAACCATTCGTTTGTGGAACATTGAATGCATTATTACTTACCCATGCGCATAATCTTTACTGCTCATGTTTTCTACACATGATGTTTAAACATTCAGTTTAAACGCATACTTAAAACATCATCTCACATTATTTGTATGCTCTGAATGATATTTCTATCTTTCCTATCTTGTAAGTTTTTAATCTTTTGGATAGATTAGAAATCTATAGCACTGGCTAGTGTGTGCATTGACTTGAGGCATGATTTACCATTCACATTTTTATGGACATGTTATTATCAAGTACAATGAATTGCCTTTGCTATAGTAGGTAATGGCATCAATCATTTAGGGGGAGATTGTTGGGTATGCTTATCACTTAATCCTCCTACATTTGTTAGAAATGATTGATACCATCACCTATGAGTATTTTTATGGACTTTAGGACCTCATGTAAAGAAGTTTGTAACTTCAATTTTTAGCCAAGTCCTTTTATAGTTTAGGCTTAGATGATAGGACTTGAAGCTTTAAAGATCGAAGATTTCCTAAGCAGGATTCATTTCACTGCGCAGGATGTCCTCTCCGCAGGTCGCCACTGCGCATAAAATATCTTGCGCAACCCTTGACCCTGCTCAGTTTTCAAGATCTTATTTCCTAAACTCTGAAGAGTTCTTTTAGTGACCAAGCATGGTGCGCATGCTTCCCATGCGCAGCATCCATGAGTACCGATAATGCGCATGCCTTTGTGAGCAGACTCAACCTTGGTCAAAATCCTCATCTCCTGATCTCACATTCTAGAAGCTTGGAAAGCGACAAGACAAGCTACGCTTTTTGGATTGAGTCAAAATGCTGAGGTGTGCACAAACGACAAAATAAGCACACTCAGCAAAACCATTGGTGCGCACCAATCATATTGTGCCAGGTCATCATCTTTGATCAGAGCCCCAACAGCTATAAAGGACAGCTGCGCGCCAATCACTTTGTGCCAGCTCATTGTCCTTGCTCAGAGCTCCAACGGCTATATTCAAGCTCTCAGCTATAAATAGCCTGCTCATCTTCATTTCCAAGCTGCCCATTCATCAAGCCCCTCTTGTTGGCCACTATGCTTCAGAGCTTGAGTTTCATGCTTCATTGAGAAACCTTAAAGATCTGAAGACTGCTGCTTAGTATTTCCAGATTCTTTAGAACAGCCTTCAAGATCTTCAAACCTTCAAACTCCTGCTCATATCAAAAAGCCCTATATCACCAGAATTCTCGGTGCTCTTCATCTTTCATATTCATAGAGCCCAGAATTTCTGTCACACACACACATCTTGAAGCCTTGATCATTTTGATCTAACTTCTTGAGATACATCGGTCTAGTCTAGGATTTGTTCTTCGTAGATAATAGATCTTGAGTTAGTATTGAGCTCATATGTTGTAATTTGTAATACTCACTCATATTATAAGATCTCCATTAGAAATCCAAGACTAACCATCTTGGTAGAGGATGTAGATCTTTCATCGATCGAACCTCTCCAAATAGCGTGTTCATTATATTTAGTGCATATTTCCTGCTTAACTATTTACGAACTGTTTTGTTTGATCTTTCAGATTGCTACACTTTGATATTGTAATTGTTATTGCTCATTTGCCTTAGAATCCTTTTTGCGCCACTATTTAGCCTCAAACTTAGCGCGTGCGTTTTTATCTCTGCGCAGTATACCCTGCGCAGAGCTGCTTTAAATTTCCGCTGTGCATTTCACACTCTCACTGTGCGCTATACTTAGCTTATTTGAGAACTGTGCGCATAAGCCATTGATTTGCAAAAGGGTTTGAAAAGAATTTTAAAACGCTATTCACCCCCCCCTCTAGCATTTTTCATACCCTTGTTTCCCATTTGGGACCAACATCCCACATTGTTGTTCCAAAAGGGAGCCAGAGTCATGGAAATATTGTTCACAACTGGCGCTGGGGCTTTAGCAGTAGGTCGGAACCTGTAGGAGCTAGGAGAAGGATCTAGCTTGATCACCCCAGTTTGGACATATTCATCAATACGGGAACCCACATCTAGAATAGAAGCAAAATCTGGGAATGGGAGATACTTCATCTTATCTGCATATACCGGCTGAAGATTCTTAAGGAAAATGCGAGTTTGCTCACCACTGTCGGGCCTTTCCAAAGTCTGAGCGACTTTTTTCCTCCACCTACTTGCAAATTCAGAAAACGATTCTTTCTCATGCTGAGCACACGAATCAAGATCACAGTGGCTCTTCTCCCAGTTGGAGTTATCTTTGTATCGCCTTTGGAATTCATCCACAAGCTTTCCCCAATTATCAACCAAATTGGCATCCACTATCATGAACCATTGCTTAGCGGCTCCTACCAAAGTCAAATGGAAGTTGGAGGCCATAGCACCAACATTAGCCCCACGAGACTGTATTGCATGAGCATAATATTTCAAGTGGGCCATTGGGCACCCCGTACCATCGAATATTTCCACATCGGGAATTTTGAATTTAGGAGGCAGAACAGCACACGGAGATAATTTCAAAGAGTCTGCAGAGAATTCCCCTGTATTCATGACCTTTCTCAACATTTCTTTCATCTCATTCGTTTCAATCTCAGCTCTAGTAAGGGGTACGTATGGGACCCCTTTGTAGTATGCTTCCATTTGGCGGACCAAGTTAGGATCTTACCCCTGGGAAGTTCCTTGGTTGAACGGAGAGGCATTGCTAGCAAACGCACCATAGGCGCCGTGCTGCTGATTTGGATACAGAGTTTGCATATACTGAGCAAAGGCGTTATGATCGGGTGGATACTGAGATGGGTTTACCACGAAGTTTGCTTGATTCGGGATGAAGTTGTGATTGAGGCCACTGAAGTCTGGATGAGCCACATGACCATGAGGATGGACACCTTGGTGATGATTATGACCGTTGGTGTTACTACCATTGGGATTCAAGTTCACGGTGGGGATGCCGTTGCCATTTCCATTCACATTAGGATTGCCATTTCCATTGGGGTAGCCATTAGGAGCCCCATTACCATTCTGATTTTCATTCGGATTGCCATTGGGATTTCCGTTGGGGTTGCCATTAGGAGCCCCATTACCATTCTGATTCTGCATCTGAACAAGCGTAGCAAGTAACTCATCTTGTTGAGTTCTCATATGACCCAACACATTCTGTTCTAACCATGCTTGAAAACCCGGTGGTGGCACAGAGGCTTGATCATTCCCTTCTTCGGCCATTGCAGTAGCTTCTTCGACAACGGGCACTGCCTCGGTATCTCGGATCAACCTCCCCTTGCGGTTTCTAACTACCCCTCTCCAAGTAGATGCCAGGCTTAGAGTATCTGAAAGGAATGGTGTATAGGGCTGATCAGAGAGTGGAAAGGATTGAGATTTTCCGAGCTTGATTTCAAAAGAAGTTCAAAAATCACAAAATCAAACCTAGAATGCCGGATAAGCACTTGCTTTATTTTGACACATTTTCGCATGAAATATTGGAATAGTGGATACCGTCTCCAAAGTATAGGACCAACGTTTTGCACCTGTACATTTGGCCATCCAAGCCCTTAGCGAAGGGCCTACACTCTTTCGGGGATCCACCATTCGGTTACGGTCTAAGGGAGGGTCTTGACAATTTAAAGTCAATCCGAGCATTTAAATGAATTTCCACAATGTAGGTTGTTTATGACCTTTTGGGAAATGCATAGGATTGAGGTGAAATTGCTAGACAAAAACCGGCATGAAGTCTGGGACGTGTCATTTTTTGAAAACATGGACATCGTGGCTTGGTAACGGGGAAGATTGGCTTACACCCATCGCAACGACTAATAGGCGCGCTTTGGGGTGAGAATGTACACCGCGGGCCCTATAGGGAAGTCCAATGAGCTCCCTTATACCCTCGGGTTACCTTCTCGGGTTTGTACGGTTCTACGAGACGTTATTTTAAAAAACGTGCATGTGTGTGAGGTATCTATGAGTTCAAAGACGATTTTGAAAGCAAGTAAAGAAAACAAGAAAATCATTTTCTTTTCCTTTTTATTTTATCCATTTTTCTTTTTCTTTTTTACGGGAATCACCCACCATGCATGCATATATATACAAATAAGAGGGTGAAGGATAAAGAATGTCCCTACAAAACAAAGGTTAGGGCATATATATACAACCCAAGAAAGGCAAGTAAAGCATGGCACACACAAAGATTAGAGTCTAGCCCACTTTTAAAATCCTCCCCAGCGGAGTCGCCACTGTGAGAGCCCACGCTCGAAAGACGAACCGCAAAATGACCGCCCGCGAGGGCGGTTCGGGTTCGTTTCATGCTGATGAACTTTTGGAAATGCGTTCGGTTCTCACACAATGGTTTCCTCTCAATGGAATCAAAACAGTCAAGAGTCTCCACCTCATTTTATTTTAGGAAAAACGAAGATAAAACCTTTTTTAGAGAAAGTGGGTTCGGGGGCTAAGTTACAAGAAAAGAAGGGGTTAGGAACTCTCCTCGCCCGTGATGGTCTCTAGCATGCATGCCACGTAGATTAAATTTTATGCCTTTTAGGCCTTGCTTTTATGCCCTAACAAAATGGTGATTTAATATATGCGGAGGTCTTCCTATTCTAGGACTGTTTGCTTTAATTCACAAATGAGAGTCGGTTTGGGTGGACTCCCACTCGGTTTTGAAAATGATTTAGCATTCATATCCAGTAAAGGAGATCACAAAGAGGGGGTGGTGGGATTAATATTTACAATGGTGAACAAAAGGGAACAAATCCCATAACAAATAAATGTCCAAAAGTCCGTCCCAAGCATTTTAGGGACTGCTGCCCATCTTCCTTTCTTGTACCTGCTCTTACACTTGCTCAATCCATAAAGTAAAGGTCAATACAATTTCCTAACACATCAATAATCAACCATGATTTTTCCCTTGATTTTAGGAGCATGTTATAGTGTCCAATCAAAGCATGCAAGATAGAACTTTCAACAGCCTAGTCTGACAGATATGCATACCTCCATAAAATATCCAATTTTGGCGTCATGAAAACGGGAGATTCATGGGGAAAACTAAACATGAAAGTTACTCCTAACATATCAAAGTTTATATATGGAGATTTTCAAAGGCATAAAGCAAGTATAAGTCACACAAAACACCTCTGACATTTTGGTGTCAGAATAGGAAGTATGCTAATCTGAGAACAGAGAGTTGGAACAAAAAAAATGGAAAAAACCTCTTCCACTCAGGGTAAAAATATGATATTTACATTTTCATCTTCCTCTGTTTGTCTGGAACAAAATACTTATTGTGGTCTAAGACCAAAACCCAAGTTTTCTATATATGAAAAAAGCAACAACACAGAAAAGTGCAGATGGACAGTCTGCTGGAAATTTACAAAAAGGATTAAAACACCCATAAAAACTCACTCAAATGAGATGATATGAACATGAGACTTTTGACATACATAGATATACATATGAACAACACAAAACTACAGACATTTGAGCATTTAATCATAGTATATAATCATTTAGAGAGAAGAACAACAAGAGTATCAACATTACATTGTTTAGACATCAAATGGGGGTCTAGCCTAACAAGTGGCTAGACCCCTTTCCAAATCACATAAGGATCTAAATTTTACATGGATGAACTTTACAAGAACATGAGATTACCTAGATGTGCTTTCTTTGCTTCCAAGGGAAGACTTTTTTGTTGCTTTTCTTAATGTGTTTGCCTTGTGATTGAATGAGAGTTTGAGTGAGTTGTTTGCTTTGTTTTTGTGTAGTGTTTAGGGTGGGATTATGGTGGTGTTGTGGTGGTTTTGGACTGAGTTTTGAGAGCTCTTTTTTGTTCTTAGAGAGAGCATGAGTGTGGTGTGTATCATCTATGATAAAATGGATGAGGGAGGTGGTGTGGATGCCCAGGGGAACCGCGGCTTGGCTAGAACGCGCGAGTTATCCTAGGATGTCTACTTGATTTTAAGAGTCGCCACCCACGTTTTAGAGGAACGCGAGAAAACCTAAGAAAATAGCCTTTTTTTTTTATTAATTACGAAACCAAAGATTCTTGAGATAAGGGGTTCGGGGGTTAGGTGACGAAATGGGAAGTACTTAAACACCCATTTCGCCCGATCAAAGTCGATCTTGTTTGTTCATAATTCACTTTAAAGATAAATGTGTTCTTCCTATTTGAATGATGATAAAAGGGGGTTTTTAAAGTTTAAAATGTAGGGAGATAACTCCTAAGCCAATTCAATGTAATGAAAGGGCCATTGGTGTCATGTCCCAAATGGTTTTGGGGTGATTGCACATTCGATTGAATAAGAAGAAGAAGAAGAAGAAGAAGAAGAAGAAGAAGGAGGAGGAGGAAGATAAGTTTAAGACATTTACCTATAGTATTTTTCAAAGAGAACCTATTGAAAAACCTTGAAAAAGTTGTTGAATACTTGGAGAGAATATCTTTAGTAAATGGCCTAGAGTAAAGTTTAAGGTGGAAAAGTATTAAGATGCCAAAAGGATCCAAAGGAAAAGTCCTCCTCCAATGATGAATTGGAGGGGTTTTTATAGTTAAAAGAGGAGAGTTTTTGGGCCAAACGGAGTCTCCAAGAAATCTTTACCGGGCAAAATCATGTATAATGAGCAAGGGAGAGATTCTTGGGCGGAATCTGTAACTGACACGCCCCAGAAGCGTGCACATCCCACCTAGGCGGCGGAAGGCGCGCGCGTCTGGCCTCAAGGAGCGGAGTGTAGATACCCCGGGAAACCACAACTTGGCTAGAGCGGTGAATTATCCTAGGATGTCTAACTTGTTTTAGATTGTTTAGAGTCGCCACCTATGTTTTTAAAGGAACATAAGAAAAACCTATAAATAGCCTAATTTATGTACAAAACCAGAGATTCGGGAGAGAATGGTTCGGGGGTTAGGTGACGGAGTGGGAAGTACTTAAACACCCACTCTGCCCCGCTTACGCGGGTCTTGCTACTATTGGTGTTCTAATATTTACATGTCCTTCAATTAATTAAATAGAAATGTGCTAACAATTGTGATGAGAAGAAAAGGGGAAATAAAGGGGAAATAAAATAGAATTGTTTAATTTATTTAATGATAAAGATTACATGTAACAAGTAATGTTAAAGAATTACATTAAGAGATGAAGAGAAATTAACATGGTGAATTAAAGTTAAGATTAAAATGTAGGGAGATAACCTTAACTAACTTCAATATGTGAAGTAGTCATGTTGGTCATGTCCCATTAATGGGGATTGCATACATCAAGAAGAAGAAAACAAAGGAAGAAAATGGAGTTGTACCTTGAGAAAGAGGACTTGGAACCTTGACTTGAAAGTGTTGTTGTTGTAATGAAATTGTTGTAGAACAATTTGTTGTATAGAAACTCTTGTTGGAGAATTTGTGTAGAGAATTGTGTATAGTGTAGGTGTAGTGAAAATGTGAGATTAAGGTCCAAGAGTGTAAAAAGAGTCCCTTTCTAAGGTAGAAGATGATGGTTTTTATAGGTGAAAAAGAGAGGGAAAGGTTGGAGGGAAATTGGTCAATCCATGTGAGATGGAATTGACCAATAGAAAATAAGGTAAATAAATTAATAAATGAAAGAAATAAAAGAAAATAAAATAAAATAAAATAAAAATGAATTATTTTGTTTTAAAGAGATGGCTAGAATAATGGGATTGGAGGTTATAAAACTAGGGGGGATGAATGTGGATGTAAAAAGGGTTGTTTGTGATCAAGAAAAAGATGTTTGTAAATAAGAAAAGGGAGGGAAATAAGGTGCAATCCGTTACTGCCATAATGGGAGGCGCGCGGGTCCCGCTTTAGGGGCGAGACGCGCGCGCAGTCCGTTAACAGTTCCGGAAGCGCCCGCGGCAGAGAAGGACAGAATGACAGAATGACCCTAAAAGTTAACTCTGTTATGCAGTTTAGTCCAAAACTAACGGAATCAGTTAGGAACTTAACCGAAGTAACAGAAATCAACAAAAATAAGTTAAATAAAAATACTTTGTATGCAATCGGGGTGAGAGGTCCAAGGCGGGGTATCTACAGAGCCCCTCGGCGACGTGGATCGCGAAGCAAAACGCATCGACGAAAGTAAAAACACCCGCCGAGGACATCGACAAAGAAAAAGAAAGAAAAGAAAGCAAAGACTCGATGAAAGCAGTAATTTGAAATTGCTAGAGATAGGGGTGCGCTCCCTGTGTGAGCGTCTTTTGTTGATAGAGGGGGGTGGCATGATCCGTTGGTAAACCTGCCGGCTGAATCCGTTGAATGAGGCCGTTAGTGAACCTTTGAATGAGGCCGTTAGTGAACCTTCAAGGAGGCCGTCAGTGAACCTTTGAATGAGGCCGTTAGTAAACCTTGAGGCGTTAATGAACCCTTGAATGAGGCCCTTAGTGAACCTTTGAGGGAGGCGTTAGTGAACCTTGAGGCCGTTAGTGAACCTTTGAGGAAGGCGTTAGTGAACCTTAGAGGCCATGGTGACCCTTGAATGAGGCCGTTAGTGAACCTTTTAGGAGGCCGTTAGTGAACCTTGAGGCCGTTAGTGAACCTTTGAGGAGGCGTTAGTGAACCTTCGAGGCCGTTGGTTAACCCTTCGAGGAGGCCGTTAGTGAACCTTCGAGGCCGTTGGTGAACCCTTGAATGACGCCGTTAGTGAACCTTTGAGGAGGCCATTAGTGAACCTTTGAGGAGGCCGTTAGTGAACCTTGAGGCGTTAGTAAACCTTTGAAGAGGCCGTTAGTGAACCTTTGATAAGGCCGTTAGTGAACCTTTGAACCTTTGTTAACGAATCGTTAGTGAAATCCGTTGATGAGGCCGTTAGTGAACCTTTGTGACGAATCCGTTAGTGTGAAATCCGTTAATGAGGCCGTTAGTGAACCTCGAGGCCGTTAGTGAACCTTTGTTGTCGAATCCGTTAGTGAAATCCGTTGATGAGGCCGTTAGTGAACCTTTGTTGACGAATCCGTTAGTGAAATCCGTTGACGAGGCGTTAGTGCACCTTCGAGGCCGTTAGTGAACCTTTGTTGTCGAATCCGTTAGTGAAATCCGTTGATGAGGCCGTTAGTGAACCTTGAGGCCGTAGTGAACCTTTGTTGCGAATACGTTAGTGAAATCGTTGATGAGGCCGTTAGTGAACCTTTGATGAATGCTGCTTTGAAGCGTGTGCTGTTTGGTTTGCAGTTGACTTTTGCGGGGATGCGGGAATGGTTGACTGTGGACCTTTTCTGCTGGGGATGAAGTGCCTCAAGTTGCAGATGCTGTTTGACTTCGCGGTGGTACCTGTTATGTGCTTTGCAGGTATATGTGCTAGTGCAAGAAGATGCATGAAGTGTGAAAATGAAGAGAGAAATTGTGCTCGTGGTGCAATGTGATTTGAAAGCAGTTTTGCATGAGAGAGAGATTTGTAAGAATGAAGAAAGTGATTTTGTGTGCGGTGTGATTTTGAGGAAAGTATTAATGAATGATGTTCATACCTTCACTTACCATTGCCGCTTGAGTGGAGATGGATTTTGATGTCCGCGGAGGATGCTTTGATGGAGAATGTCCATCTCTTGGATGTTGATGAGAGAACGCTCTTGATGATGGGTTGGCGAGATGGTGTTCTGGATGATGGGTTGGTCGTGCCAAAGGCTGCCTACGTATCCCTTGAAGGGAATCAGACCAGCGTAGTTCAAGGATGATGGAGAACTCTGGGGAAGAAGCTATGGAGCAAGCAAAGTAAAGCACATACTTTTGCACATAGAAGGAGAAAAAGGAATATATATTTTTTTTTTAGATTAGAAAAGAATATGTACACATGCGAGAAAAGGATTTTTAGTTCGTGGTGAACCATTTTAGCCATTGTGTGTTTGTAAAGCCAACCCCAAGATCGAGTCATGTGCGATCGAAGTCCGGATTGCCTCGCTTGAATTCTGTTGTCGCCGGTGTGCCCAACGAAGATTGATGTCTAGCCCAAGAGATTTGTCGATTATGGGCTTCAAAAGGCTTTTGATGCCGAGATGAGGGGTGCTGATTGTAAAGCCCCTAGAATGCCTTTGATGCCAAATTTTTGGGGACTTGCATAGCTCCAAGATAAATCAGCTCTTGGCCCATTCGAGTAAATCGCCCTTTGTTGTTGTAGTGAGCAAGCCCAAGAGGAGATCGTTGATGCCAAGCTTCGAGAGATTGCAAAGCCCCAAGTGTCGTGGGCTTGTAGATGGCGGGATGTGAAGACCTTTCATTGTAAAGCCCAAATTATCTCGTGATTGGCTCGGCATTGAGAGCGGATGTACCGTTTGGTAGAATTCTTGATAGAGATCTCTTCTTGCTCTTACTGGGGAGATGAATGGCCTCATTGTGGTCGATACCCAAATGGCTGAGGGCTTATGTCAAAGGATGCAGAAATGTCTTGCGGTGCCGTCGAGGTCGCGGAGGATAAGGTCTTGGCGTGATAATAAAGTCTCAAATGAGTATGCTTGCTTGACTCTTCTGAGTTGAAACTAATGACGGATCTTCGGATGCAACTAGTGCTGTGGCCCAACTTTATCTGAGCTGCACCTTGTGCTTTTGATCTTGGAGAAGGGGGTGCTGAATTGCAGAAACATTGGGATTGGCCGGGCATTTCCCGCTATAACCCTGTTTTGATTAGAGTTTAGCATATTGAATCTTTTCCTTTTCTCTAAGACTTTCTTCATGATCTCGTTGAAAGTTCTAACAAAAATCATCAATTCATTCATAACATCGGAGTCTTCATTTAAAACCAAGAGGCCTTCGACTTGAAGTGTTGAGAGACCTTTTGAAGCTTGATATCTTTCATGGAGCCATAAGACTACTCCACATTGCATTGCTTGAGCATTGTTGTCCCCAAAGACTGTCGGTTGCGAAGCCCCAATATTGCCCTTTGCTTGAATTATTGTAATGCCGTAGCCCAAAAGATTGTAGATTGCGAAGCCCGTTGAGACCTTCGGTGCCGAATTGAGGAAGCTTCCAATGTTGCACATGACTGGGGGGATACTGCTGGGGAGTTAATTGCTCTTTGCCGAGGGAGCCTTTAAGACTTGACGTAGCCCCTAGAGTGCCATCATTGATTGCGAGAAAAGGTCCATCCTTGATTGGGGGAACGAGCACGGGCACACGTGACAAGAGGGCTTTTTGACATCCCTTTTGAGAGACCTTGAGGATAGTCTCACACATCTTTCTCGAGCATAGTCCCTAGGGCGTATTGATTGTTAAATGAAGCAAAAGAAGCCCTTGTACTTGAGTCACATAGCCCATAGGCGTCACCATTTATTTAGCAAAGCAAGAGTGACTCGTCCTCGTGCGAGGGAACAAACATGAGAGGATATGGCAAGAGCTACTCCATTTCTCGGGAGCCTTTCGGCGTACTTTAGAAGCACATTCTTGAAGAAGCTTGAAAACTGAGACACATGTTGTTGCTATTTGCTGCCCAAGCCAATTGACTAGCTATGGGTTATTTGTGCAACCTCGTGCCCTTTTGTGATGGGCTCGTTCTCGGATGGGTCTTGGTTACCACGGGCCTTCTTTTCATGAACCCAAGAATGCACACTGATGGAGAATGATACCAATAACCCAAGACAACCTTTGATGGTGCCATATCTTGTCGAGCTTTTTCCAATCCCAAAGTTGACTCGGTGGGAAATTGACTTGCTGAGGAGATCCAATGTAGAGCTCGTGTAGTTGTCTTCTTTAGAGGCCAGAGATCTCCATTTCTCCTTCCCTTCTCTCTCTCACTCTCTCATTTTTTTTATGACGCACCCTGTTTTTGCCTAGCCCGCCCTTTCGGGTTTTCAATCTAGCGGGCATCTCTTTGCGTCTTCATTTTTGACTCGATTAATGAGGAAGTGTGCATTGACTCTAGCTGAGGATGAGAGACATGTGATTTTGCGGTGAAAACCTTTTGTCACTAAAGATGAGTGACATTGACTCGACTAGGGAAGTGTCCCTAGTATTGACATGTATTTTTTTTTTATTGAATTGAATGACTCACGAAGGCAAGTGAGTCATTAAGAGAGAAGAGAAGGAAAGCCCCAGTTTGATTGCAAGAGATTGGGAGTATGCAGAATGAATAGAAGTCCCTAGACTCGACAAGGAACGCGAAATGATTCCAAATCTAAGAAAGTTGTTCAATCTTTTTGGTGATTAATTCATTGGCAAATGAATCGTACAAAGATGTCTTAACAAGTTCGAGATGAAGGCCGATCACCATAATGCGTTAGGGCTAAACATATCTTCTTTCTTGCATGAGACCGGACCCGAAGGTTGCCTACGTTCCTCCAGTGTAGAGGCTCAGGTCACCGTAGTTCTTGTGGATTCTCCATTCGTCGTGATGGTTGTTGCTTCGTCCTCATCGGTGGAATGATGTTGATCTTGTACTTCTTTGATTGAGGGGGATTTTTTTTTTTTTTTTTTTTTTTTGTGCTCTAACTTTTGCCTAGGTTGATTTGAGGATTTCAACCTAGCGAGCCCTTTTTTTTTTTTTTTTTTTTTCTTTTATCCCCTTTTGAAAACTTTGCTTCATGATCGTTGCTCCACCTTTGTTGGCTTGATTCCGTCGTTGTTGATGTCTTCGTTGTGATGCCGTCGTTGGTGTTTAGCCCCTAGGCGTTCAAGCGATGGCTTTCGTTCCAAAACTTGTTTAGACACTTTTTATCATCATTTTGCCAAGAATTAGATTGAACAACTTGGAAGAGTGTATGAGGAAGAACGACTTTTATTTAATGGTTGACTCAAAATTTAACATTGGACGAGAGAAAACATTAATGCACACATTAGAGACTTTTGACTTTTTTTTTTTTTTTTTTTATCCTATCTCTAGGTAGAGAAAGAGAAACGGAGATTGTTGTCGTCATCCCCCATGTCGTTGTAGTCCTCATTGTCGTTGTAGTCTTCCATGTCACTACATTCTTCCATGTCATTGTTTGGGAACCCTTTGTCGTTGAAGCTTGTGTCATAGGAGGACTCGGCCACTTCTCGGAGCAAATAGTCAATTCTAACCCCCGCATCATACATGCTTGAAAATCGGAGTGAAAAGCCCCACTAAGATGAGTGCGGTAGTCCATTTTCAAACACTTCAAGAAGATTTCCATTTGTTCCTTCTTGGAAGGCCTATCAACCATCTCGGCTAGCTTGTCATTCCAACGGCAATAGAAGTTCCCAAATGATTCATTACCCATTTGCACGGTGCTCTCCAATTCCTTCTTGGTGGGGCGGAATATGGAGTTGCCTTGATATTGTGACTTGAAGCAAGCATAGCGGCATCCAATTGAGGCGGGTGGAAACTGGAAGACCCATATACCAATCTTTTGCGACCCCCTCGAGAGTAAGCGGGAAGCATTGTGCCATTATTTGAGGAGACACTTTCTTTGGTAGCATGGCCCAAATGTAGGAGTCGACATGAGAGTTGGGGCAAGAGTTGCCGTTGAACTGCTAATATCGGGCATCTTGAACTTTTCGGGAAGAGCCTCCATTGTGTTCATGAGGAGAGAAGCTTGATGAAGATCGGTGTTTGGGCCCTTGTGCAAATTTAGCCCACTAAGCCTTTGGTCAATGTAGGGCATGAGAGTGTTGACCAAACCGGTATCAATGCTTTGGACCTTTCTTTCACCCGTGAGCCCTTTCAATTGGTTCTTGAGTTTAGCAACTTCTTTCTTGTGGGCCATTTTCACATGCTCGTAACGGGCTCGCCATAAATCATCCTTGCGACGGACATTCTCGGCTAGTGTATCAACTTGCCCTTTCAATGCTTCCACCATGCGGAATAACCCTTCGTTGGACACGGGAATGCCGTTGTCGTTGCCGTTTGAAGCCATTGGACCTATTGAGAGAACACGGTCGATCTTAGGATGGCCCCACAAAACACCTTTGAGTAAAATGATTTCACCCACAAACAAGAAAAGACTCAACCACATAAAGAAAAATGACTCTTTTTTTTATTTATTTACAAAGTCGGAAGGACGGAGTGCTTTTTGGGGTTTCTAGAAAAAATAGTGGAATCGTGACACTAGTATATAGACCTTCTCGCGGTCCCATATACTCATCGGATTCCACCACGCTTCTGATACCTACATGTGACGGGATTAAACTAAATTAATATAGTAAATCATACATGCGGGGACGGATTTTTTATTTTCGTCCAAGATAGCCACTTTTGGGGATGGAGTTTTATTTCGTCCATTTCAACAGTTGGCATGTATGATTTGAAGACATTTTTAGGGAAATCTCGGTACATGAAAACCGACTTGAGTCACGGAGTGTTAGACCCTAAACTAGAATTGTGTGGTTTGTGCTCGGCTTGAATATGAGGCTTAAAGGTCACCCCCGCATGTAGTCGTGAACTACGCCACGGGCTGAGGTTTACCCTTCGGAAGAGTCAAGGTCGGTGGAGCTTGAAACTTCCTAGGACGGGCCTCGACGGTTTGGTTAGGGTTGGACTTGTGCGACTCGATTGTGAGCAGTTGATAGGAATTGTGCGCGTAGTGTGAGGTCTAACAAGTGACAAAACAACATTTTTTTTTAAAGAAATAAAAAAAAAAAACAATAGCACATAATTACAACTTTCGAATCACCCGTGTGACCGATAAAACAAACAGAAAATAAAAGAAGTTCTGTGCAGGCCCGGTGCCCAGACACTGTCAAAACCACTCTGTTCTGTGCACTGTTTTGTTTCTGGAAAATGCCCAGAAGCGCGCGCATTAGGATGCCTACTCGGGAGGCGCGCACGTTAGACAAAGAGGGCAGAGGCGCCCGCATCTGGGTAACAACCTGTAAATCAGCGGGTTCAAGGGATTGCCTTGACCCTAAATAAAAATTCTTTCCCCTGCCGAATTTGTTAGCACAGAAACATGGAATGGAAGGACAAGAAGGAAGACGGGCGATTCTGGCGATTGGGGTCGGACGCGCGTGCTTTAGGCCAAGAAGGCCAGAGGCGCGCGCTTCCCACCCTTTTTACCAGAATGCCCAGAAAACAGTAACAAGAACACCAAAAGTTAAGAACGCAAGTTTAACCCTCTAAATAATTCCCCAGCGGAGTCGCCACTGTAGATACCCCGGGAAACCACAACTTGGCTAGAGCGGTGAATTATCCTAGGATGTCTAACTTGTTTTAGATTGTTTAGAGTCGCCACCTATGTTTTTAAAGGAACATAAGAAAACCTAGAAATAGCCTAATTTATGTACAAATTCAGAGATTCGGGAGAGAAGGGTTCGGGGGTTAGGTGACGGAGTGGGAAGTACTTAAACACCCACTCCCCCCGCTTACGCGGGTCTTGCTACTATTGGTGTTCTAATATTTACATGTCCCTCAATTAATTAAATAGAAATGTGCTAACAATTGTGATGAGAAGAAAAGGGGAAATAAAGGGGAATAAAATAGAATTGTTTTATTTATTTAATGATAAAGATTACATGTAATAAGTAATGTTAAAAGAATTACATTAAGAGATGAAGAGAAATTAACATGGTGAATTAAAGTTAAGATTAAAATGTAGGGAGATAACCTTAACTAACTTCAATATGTGAAGTAGTCATGTTGGTCATGTCCCATTAATAGGGATTGCATACATCAAGAAGAAGAAAACAAAGGAAGAAAATGGAGTTGTACCTTGAGAAAGAGGACTTGGAACCTTGACTTGAAAGTGTTGTTGTTGTAATGAAATTGTTGTAGAACAATTGGTTGTATAATGGGATTGGAGGTTATAAAACTAGGGGGGATGAATGTGGATGTAAAAAGGGTTGTTGTGATCAAGAAAAAGATGTTTGTAAATAAGAAAGGGAGGGAAATAAGGTGCAATCCGTTACTGCAATAATGGGAGGCGCGCGGGTGCCGCTTTAGGGGCGAGACGCGCGCGCAGCCCGTTAACAGTTCCGGAAGCGCCCGCGGCAGAGAGGGACAGAATGACAGAATGACCCTAAAAGTTAACTCTGTTATGCATTTTAGTCCAAAACTAACGGAATCAGTTAGGACTTAACCGAAGTAACCGAAATCAACAAAAATAAGTTAAATAAAAATACTTTGTATGCAATCGGGGTGAGAGGTCCAAGGCGGGGTGTCTACACGGAGGCGCGCTACTTTGAAAAGAAATTTTTGACAGAATGGACTAAAAAGTTAGAACTGTTATTCAGTTTAGTCCCTGGACTTAATGGGCCCGTTTGGAACTTAACCAAAGTAACAGAAACTAACAGAAAACACTTAAAAAAGGGAGAAACACAAAATCAAGTGTACAATCGGGGTGAGCGGTCTAAGGCGCGGTGTCTCTAGAGCCCCTCGGTGGCATGGATTGCGAAGCAAATGCGCCGACGAAATACAGACATCCGCCTAGGATATCACCAAGAAAAATAAAAGACTCGATAAAAGCAGGAATTTGAAATTGCAAGGGATAGGGGTGCGCTCCCTATGTGAGCGGCTTTGAGAGATAAATGTGCGCTCCCTGTATGAGCGACTTTTCCAATAGTAGGATCCGTTTGCTGAAAGCAGGATCCATTTGCTGGAAGCGGGATCCGTTTGCTGATTGCGGGACCCGGAGGACTGTTTGCTTGAATGCAGGACCCGGAGGACCGTCTACTGAAGTGTGGGACCTGGAAGACCGTTTGCTTGAATGCGGGACCCAGAGGACCGTCTGCTGAAGTGCTGGACTCGGAGGACGTCTGCTGAAGTGCGGGACCTGGAGAACCGTTTGCTTGAATGCGGGACCCGGAGGACCGTCTGCTGAAGTACGGGACCCGGAGGACTGTTTCCTTGATGCGGGACCTAGAGGACCATTTGCTTGAAGTGCGGGACTCAGAGGACCGTTTTGCTTGAATGGATGTAGATTTGCTTGATGAGGAGGTGGTGATTTTTGTGGCTCGCCCCAGGACCAAGTTGTTTGTCGTGAGTCTGTACTTTGATGTTGACTGTTTGACTTTGATTTTTGATGGGGTGCGGGCACAGTTGACTGCGGAGTGCTTTCTGCTGGGGATGAATTGTAAAAATTGATTTTTTGAGAAAATAAAAGAAATCCTATCCTACTTTGAGTGGGAGTTTCTATCTTATTTCAGTTTTTAGACACGCCTTAAGGGCGGACCAAATTAATGTGTGCCCAGCTGAGTGTTTGTTGTCATTGAACTCCTTCTCATTGCTGGATCCTAAACTTGTTGTTGGCTGAATGCTTTTGAAATGCCTGGGCTGCTTCCTGAACTTTTACAAGGGCTGTTTCTGAAGCATTTTTTACCTGGGACGCAGGCGCTTCCTCTCTTGGCGACGGGATGCGTGTGCCTTGTAGACCAGTGTCGAGAGGCGCGCGCCTCTTTGAGGCGAAATTCAGGGCCTGACATTTGCTGACCAAAAGATCCCTCCAACAGCTATAACATCAGCTTCTGGTCGACAATTTGATTCCAACAGCTCTCTTTTGCCATTCTTGAACACCATTTTATTGCTCAATTTTGCTTGTGATCTTCTTTCCCATGGCCTCTAACCTTTTTAGTCTTAATGCTGAGGTTGTCAAGAGTTACGAGAAAGATTTGTCGACATTCGTGTATTCTTTCAAGACCCATCCCAAAAATGCTTTCATCAAAGATTTCGGGTTTCGAATTCTTTTTACTTTGCGGATATTGAAGCCGGATTGGGACTTGTTGAAGGCCGCTGCAGCCTTTTGGGATTGTGATAGCCATACTTTCAACTTTTTAGCTAATGAAATGGTGCCGACCGTCGATGATTTTGGGGCCATTCTGGGTATGCCTTTGGTCGGTCGGGTTGCTGTTTCTAAGTATCACCACGGTGTTGTTGACTCTTGGGTTGACTTTTTGAATCTCCCTGTCGGAGAGGTGAAGAAGATGATGCACGGGACCGTTGTTGACATAACTGAGCTTCTGATGTTTTTCAGCTTGCATTCGGAAGATGTCGCGGTTCAGTCTGTTAAGAGAAATGCCATGGCTGTCTGCCTTTTCAGCGAGGTTCTGTTGGTTGTTTCTCTGGGTACTGCGGATGCACAGTTGGCTGAAATTGTGTTGCAGGCGAAAGGACAACGATTCAGTATAGTTCCGCTCATTGTAGGAGAGACCTTGCATGGTTTGGACGAATTGCATCGTACGGGCGAGATACGACGAGGAAGCCCTTTGCTTCTGACCATATGGCTTCGGGAGCATTTCAGACTTTATGCGTCAGACGGCGACCTCTCTCCTTTTGCTGTTCATAGGTGATGTTTGCTGATTAGAGATTTGACTGAAGAGGGTTGGAGGAGATTCTTCGCTTCTCGTCTTACAGCTGATATTGAGTGGTGCCCTTGGGGTCTTCGCCCTTTTGTGGAATGTGTTGGTAGTGGTGCCCTAGGCACGTTCAATGAACGTTGTAATTGTTATCATTTATTTCATATCAATAAAGAGATGCTTTGATTATTATTGTTGTTCATGTTTACTTATAATAATCTCCGTCCCTAGTACTTGTTAAGCACTAGTATAAAGGCTAAATGATCATGGGATGATCATGTTAGATTTATGGGTACTTGTTTGGAACAAGGTACTGGACATGACCCGCCATATGAGATTTATGTCATGATCTATGTCGTACATATATCTCATATTAGTTATGTCATTTGAATCCTTAGACATGAAGTTATTATAGTCTTCCACTTGATGAACATTATGTTTGACATATTCAAATGCTACCTTTAACCGGGTAGTTATAAAGGGTATGATTTGCATAATCGGACTCACGTAGGGAAGAGTAATAAGCTAAATGGATTGTCCCTCTTCGGAGAGATGTCAAGCTTGAACCTCTCGTAGGAATGATATTGATGAAAATGTTCGGCCAGACTCAAATGAATTGATTAGATCAATGTCATTTGGATTATCAACATATTCGGAATCGAGAAAGTATTGAACAAAACAAGTTGACTTGTTGACCATGACTTGTGTTCAATGATATCGTGGACAAAGGGATTACGACATGTTCTAAAGGAATGCGAACTTGTATCTAGTTATACTATTTGGGTAGGTATGACGATTTGCTAGAACCTAATCATATCTTATGGTTTCATGTTTGAACCCATTGCCAATTTAGTATAATCCTAGAGGGTCACACACAATAGAACGAATCTTAAATAAGGACTATATTGGGATTTTGGAAATTATGGGAATCTGGGCAAGTGTGCGACCGCACAAGATGGGTTGGGCGGCCGCACAGTTTGGCTCAAATAGTACCAAAACCTTCCAGATAGATGTGCGACCGCACAAGTGGTTTTGGGCGGCCGCACACCATGTCGGGACTGGTTTCCTAATTTGATTTGGAAAATAATTTTGGACAGGTTTAGACACAAGTTTCCTATTTGGAATAGGTCTAACTTGTATATAAACAGCAAAATTCGGCTAGAACAAGAACCAATGCTTTTGTGCAAGTCTCAAAGAGTTTGAGAGAGTTTTATTTTGTTCTAAGACATCCTAGATTGAAGAACAAAATAATACACAAAACAAATTTCCATATAGTTCATATTAATTGTGAAAACGTGTTTCACAATTTGGTCTAGCAACCAAGATCAAGAAGCTCCTTAATATTCATTCGTGGTGTGGATACCGCTAGAGGGTGAAGCTTATCATCTTCAAAGTTCGTGTTCTTACTCTTGTAATTAAAGCTTCGATTTCTCCACCAAAGATCAAAGACAAAATTCAAAGTCATCAAGGGTTAGTTTTTCTAGTATTCATATTGTAGTATTTGACTCATCATATGAATGGATCTATGGGCTTGGGTTTCATAAAATTTTAAATGCTAATTTCCGCTGCGCATGTTACTACGAAACCCAACAGAATGGACCTTCGGTTTTCAGCATGTGGTTTTACCCGGGTTGAGAGATTCTTTGTTTTACCAACCTGAACGGGTTTTTGAGACAGTTCGGTCGTCAGCAAATAATTCCTTTTCCGAGGAATGGGATGCTTCGTCCAGTTTCTTATATGGGTCCGGACTTCTTGAGTGAGCTTCAGTCGGCTTGGGGAGATGATCGCAACCGTTGGGCTTCTGCCCCTCTGCACCGGGGTAGTATTTTTCTTCCCGAGAGTTACTTGGATCACTTGCTTGGTACCGTCTACCGCGGCATTACTTGGGTAGATGCTCTTCGGGCTGAATTGTTAGGGAAGGACTTTGAGCCTAGCAGTGCTTTGAGGTATAAAGAGGCTGCTGCTGATGTGAACAACATTCTGACTGACCCTTTCGGTACCCCTTTGGATGACTTTTATGCTCGGAGGCGCTCTGTTGCGCAGAAGGTTTCGGTCTGCATCAGTGTTCCTAGACTTCCCAAGAAGAGTAGGATTGATGGTCGTTCGGGTGGCCCTTCGAAGGCCAAGAGAAAATTAGATTTTTCCTAGTACCCCAAGAGATTGCAACTAAAATAGACCACTTGTTAGGGTTTTAATGTTTTATGTCTTTTAGTAGCTCAAAAATCCGTTGTAATGGCTTAAATGATTGAGATTTGAATAAAATTGCATCTTGTTAATTTGAAATGATTTGGGTATTTGTTTATATTTTTAGACCGCACCCGAAGGTTGCCTACGTTCCCCCAGTGTAGAGGCTCAGGTCTCCGTAGTTCAAACAAATGAAGACCCTTTTTTTTTTTTCGAGACCCTGTTTTTTGCCTAGACCGCCCTTTTGGGTTTTCAATCTAGCGGGCTTCTTTTTTGCACGTGCTCTAATTTTTGCCTAGGCCCGCCCTTGCGGGTTTTCAACCTAGCGAGCTTTTTTTTTTTTTTTTTTTTAATGGTCTTCGTTTATTAAGCGTAGAATCTCTTCAAATTGTCGAGGTTGACTTCCTTTAGCAGCTGATCTCCATCCAAATCCACAAGTCGGACTGCACCACCGCTTAGTATCTTCTTGACCACGTATGGACCGATCCATCGGGGTCCCCATTTTCCAAGGGGGTTCATGGCATTAGGAGGATGTTGTCCTAGGACCAAATCTCCCACATTAATGTTTCGGGGCTTTACTTTTTTGTTGAAAACCCTTGCCATTCTTTGTTGATAGGCTCTCGTACGTTCGAGTGCCCTTAGCCTTTTCTCGTCGAGTAGAGCTAGCTGTTCATATCTTTGCATCCAATCAATTTCATTGACTTGGTTCTCGAGGAAGACCCGTAGGGATGGAACTTCGATCTCTATTTGGATTACAACTTCGGAACCATATACCAGTGTATAAGGAGTTTATCCGGTTGCTGTCCGTATTAATGTGCGGTAGCCCCACAATGCTAGAGGTAGCTTTTCGGGCCAATCCCTTCCGGTGGAGGCCATTTTCTTCATAATGGTCTCGATTGTCTTATTAGCTGCTTCGACCGCGCCGTTTGCTTGAGGGCGGTATGGAGATGACTTGTTCTTAGTGATCTTGTATTCTACCAGGAGCGCGTCCATCTCTTTCCCGAAGTGAGAACGTTGTCTAAGATGATTTCATGAGGAACGCCATACCGGCATATGATGTGGGTCTTCACGAATTCGGCCACTTTCTTGGCGTTGAGAACTCGGTAAGCCTATGCTTCGACCCATTTTGTAAAATAGTTCATGGCTTCCAGGACGAAAGATTGTCCTTTGCTGCCAGTAGGGTGAAGTTTGTCGATGATGTCTATGCCCCAACAAGAGAAAGGCCACGGCGTGGTCATGTTGTAAAGTTGTGAGGGTAGAGCGTGCTGTAGGTTGGCATGGAATTGGTATGTGGCGCACCTTTTGACTTTCTCGATGCAGTCTCTTTTCATGGTACTCCAATAATAACCCATGGGGAGTATCTTCTTGGTCAACATAAACCCATTCATGTGGCGCCCACATTCACCTTCGTGGATCTCATGCATTATTTCTTGAGCTTCGGTCTCATTAGCGCATAGGATATTGATTCCTTCGTGGTGCCTTTTTTAAACCCGGTCCCCAATCAGTACATATCGGGAGGCTAGTATTTGCAATGCCATTTGAGACTTCTTATTGCTATCCTCGGGATAAGTACCATTCTTGAGAAAATTCATGATATCTGAATATCACAGGGAGTTCTAAGGATCCCGTCCTCGGGGGCGAAACAGGCGAGGTTCGCTCGAGGACAAAATGCCAAACACGGGAACCGGTCAAATTTAACGGAGTCGCCACATTTTGTTAATTTTAAACCCAACAAAATGACAAAGGTTTGAGTTCAAAGGTTCGGAGGTCAGGTTACAACTTGGGAGGAGTTTTTACGTCCTCTCAAGTTGCCTCGGACAAAGCCGAGTCTCCCTAAGTTAGTTAAAATGTGCATACATGTGTGTGTGTATTTAACGGAAAACTTCTGTCGTTCATTTTATTTGAGAAAACTCGGCTGAAAAGGGGGCCTTGAGTGATAAGATAAAGGTCAGAGGGCAAAACAGACAATTTTGCCCTCCTACCTAAAGTAGCCGTACGGCTGGAGGAGGCAATTCTGGGTTTTACAGTTTGCTCAAGAACAGTCCAGTTCAGAACAAAACAGGGTATTTTGTCTGAAGCTGGACAAACTGTTTGTGATCCCAGTTTGCAAGAAATCATTTTACAAGTTTTATAACATCATTCATATGTTAAATGATCATCACTTGGTCCCCAAAAACAAGTATTTGGGTGTGATCATGAGCAATCATAGGAGAAAATCAAGAAAGTTGATGAATTTTCCCTTTGGACCAAAGTTGGTCATTTGGTGAACAAAGATTGGAACTTTATCACCAAGATAACATTTTATGACTTAAAATCCTTCCAAGAGCCAAAATGGCACATAAAGATTGAATCTTTTTGACCCAAAAGTGGGATTTTGAGGCTAAACCAAGAGGAAAGTGATGAACACTAAGGTTTCATCATCCTCATGATTATCATGGCCAAACAAGCATACCATTTACATGAATAAGGAATATAAATGACAATCAACAAGTCTATGAAATTCTAGGTTTAGAACCTCTTCCATACAAGGTATGGAGGACACCTTGGAACTTCTCATAGCTTGGACAAGATAGTAATGTAATAGATAGATATATATAGTGCTTGATAATGGACAAGTCTTGCAAGAAACAAAAGGGTGCTTGAAATGGACAAGTCTTTGCATGAATGAATAGTAAATACATGTATAACCAAGATATGAGAAATAAAATAGGAGTAAGATGAAGAGAAAGGAGGGGGAGGTGGCTTTACCTATGATGGTTAGGCCAATCTTCCTTTCTTCTCTCTTTTTTGTATGTGATCACTCTCACTCTTTCACTGTGGCAATTCCAGCAGAGTGACCTCTCTAATGTGTATTTCTCCCCCCCTGAAATGTTCAGCAAGGGGTTCTATTTATAGGGACTGAGGGCACCCAAACCAGCCGTACGGCTAGGCCCCTCTAGTCCCCAAAGAATCTGTACGGCTCAGCCTGGCGAGCTTCTGGATTTTTCCAATTTTATACCATAGTAGTCCAGGAATTTATAGTTTGTCCTAGGGAGGTCCTGGCCCATCAGCTTATCGCTGAAACGGTGCTAAGGCTAACTCTAAGGTAGGTCGGTTTCAGATTGGGGTACTTACAGAGCCCCTCGGCAACGTCGCTTCGAAGGAGCGGGGTTGTCGATAAAAATAAGCATCCCAATCTGACGGGACGACGGCTTTAACCGATTTTGGTTGCATGGCTGGTCCTAGTGGTGTAGGATTCCTACGTATCCCGTTCGCGGGGAATCAAACCTAACATAGTTCGGGGTGAGAGATTTAAGGCTACTCAAACCTATAGACGACCGTCGAGGTCGGGTGGGAAACTCGGGCATGACACTCATTCGGTCAGAGGCGAAGGTTCGGGCATGACACCAAGGGGTCAGAGGCTAAGGCATTTGGGCATGACACCAATGGGTCAGAGGCTAAGGCATTTGGGCATGACACCAAGGGGTCAGAGGCGAGGCATTTGGGCATGACACCAAGGGGTCAGAGGCTAAGGCATTTGGGCATGACACCAAGGGGTCAGAGGCTAAGGCATTTGGGCATGACACCAAGGGGTCAGAGGCTAAGGCATTTGGGCATAACACCAAGGGTCAGAGGCTAAGCATTTGGGCATGACACCAAGGGGTCAGAGGCTAAGGCATTTGGGCATGACACCAAGGGGTCAGAGGCTAAGGCATTTGAGCATGACACCAAGGCGTCAGAGGCTAAGGCATTTGGGCATGACACCAAGGGGTCAGAGGCTGAGACATTGTTAACTTGGCTCTATGGGAGAGGGTTGACTTGCTGGGGATATGGTCAGATTTTTACTGGGCTTACGTCGGGGACGGCCTATTTTGGACATTTAACTGGGCTTACGTCAGGGACAGCAAAATTTTTTCAAACATTTAACTGGGCTTACGTCAGGGACGGCCATTGATGACTTTTTAACTGGGCTTACGTCAGTGACGGCCAATGATGACTTTTTAACTGGGCTTACGTCAGAGACGGCCATGACAAATTTTAACTGGGCTTACGTCAGGGACGGCCATGACAAATTTTTAACTGGGCTTACGTCAGGGACGGCCAATTTTTCTCAAACATTTAACTGGGCTTACGTCAGGGACGGCCATTGATGACTTTTTAACTGGGCTTACATCAGGGACGGCCAATGATGACTCTTTAACTGGGCTTACGTCAGGGACGGCCAATTTTCGACATTTAACTGGGCTTACGTCAGAGACGGCAATTTTTATTTCACAATCTGGGCTTACGTCGCTAGGACTGCCGGAAGTTTGATTTCACAAAGCTGGGCTTACGTCGCTAGGACTGCCGAAAGTTTGATTTCACAAGCTGGGCTTACGTCGCTAGGACTGCCGGATTAATTTCACAAAGCTGGGCTTACGTCGCTAGGACTGCCGGATTAATTTCACAAAGCTGGGCTTACGTCGCTAGGACTGCCGGATTTTTGTCTTAGAGGGTCGCTCGGGGGACCTAAATTTTATCTCAAAAGGGTCGCTCGGGGACCTATACTTTTCTCAAAATGGTCACTCGGGGGACCTAAACTTTTCTCAAGATGGTCACTCGGGGGACCTAAACTTGTCTCAAAATGGTCACTCGGGGGACCTAAATTTTATCTCAAAAGGGTCGCTCGGGGGACCTAGAATTTTCTCAAAATGGTCACTCGGGGGACCTAAACTTTTCTCAAAACGGTCACTCGGGAGACCTAGACCTTTTTTCAAATGGGTCACTCAGGGGGACCTAAGTTTTCTCAAAATGGGTCACTCGGGGGACCTAAACACCTTTTTTTCAAAATGGGTCACTCAGGGGACCTAAGTTTTCTCAAAATGGGTCACTCGGGGGACCTAAATGTTCTGAAAAATGGTCACTCGGGGGACCTAAAATTTTCTCAAGATGGTTACTCGGGGGGACCTAAACTTGTCTCAAAATAGTCACTCGGGGGACCTAGACGTTTTTCAAAAATGGGTCACTCAGGGACCTAAATGTTTTCAGAAGGGGCTTGACTCTCACTTGGTCAACCGGGTCAACATGGGCTTACGTCTAAGACGGCCATAATTAATTTCACAAAGCTGGGCTTACGTCGCTAGGACTGCCTGATTAATTTCACAAAGCTGGGCTTACGTCGCTAGGACTGCCGGATTATTTCACAAAGCTGGGCTTACGTTGCTAGGACTGCCGGATTTTTTGGAAACTAAACTTTCTAGGTTCGATTCAAGTTGCATGAGCCAAGGAGGGCATTTTCCAGATTCTGGGAAATCTTGTTCAAGGTGCGAGGGGCACAAGGGTAATTTCAGGCTGAGATTTTTCCTCGCCCAAACCATCCGTACGGATGTGGAGGTCATCTCTTTCTTTTTCAAAACACAGCAGCCATACGGATGGTCTCACCTATTTTTCAAAACTCAGTCGAAAGAGATGAAAGGAGACAGGCGAAATTGAGAGGGAAACTCCATCAACTCGCAAATTTTCTTGCCCTAATTGTTCAAGGATCAACCATGGCGGGTCGGGCACGCACGGGCTACCCTAGAGGGGCAGAGAAGAGGCTAGACATGGCTTGAAATTTTTGAGGCTACACTGTTAATCTTCGGGATGAGGAAGCAGGTTTCTACAAGTCTCCCACCGTTCACTTGTGCCATGGTGACGGGGTAAGCATTCTTAAGCTCTTCCCTCTCAGATTTGGGTCTTGTATGTCTCTCCTAGGCTTAGGGTTCTTGTCAATGCCATTTGAGATTTTTGCATTTCTTGACACAATTTCGTGAAATTGACCTCATTTTTGTGTCATTGGGACCATTTGGGACGTGGGTATGTGCTCGTAGCCTCATTTGGACATGCCTAGCTATACTCCCCAAAATCAAAGTATGTTGCCCGCGGCCTATGCATAAACTGCTTGTACCTTAGGTTTGACTAGTCATTTTGGCGCACTAGGTGCATGCTAGCATCTTCTAGGACAAGTTGTTGCATGTTCGTGGGATGGTATATGATTGTCGAGACCAAAATGATAATTTCTCCGAATATGACCCTTGAAAATGACTTATGCATTGTTAAAGGGGACGGAAACTTTTTTCCAAAAATGGCCCTTAAAAATGACTTATGCATTTTTAAAGGGGACGGGGACTTTTCTCCAAAAATGGCCCTTAAAATGACTTATGCATTTTTAAAGGGAACGGGAACTTTTCTCCAAAGTATGGCCCTTAAAATGACTTATGCAATTTTAAAGGGGACGGGAACCTTTTCTCCTATTTGTTATTCTTTTTCCTTGTGTAATCATTACGAGCATTGGTATCTGTAAAATATATTATTCATACCTTTGCTGTGTTTACCTGCAAGGGCGGTGATCCCAATCTCGAGGGTCGCCGGATGCTTGCTTCTCTTTGTGGGAAGCCATGCCTGAGTCCGCTGACGGTATCCCTGGTCCAAGGGAGTGGGTGGCACGCACAGGATTGGTTCCCTTCATCGAGGCCGTGGGCCGGTTGGTGAATACCAACAAGAGTATGGGGCTTCTCAATGCCCTTGGTGAGGCACTGGTGGGATACAACCCACACTTTCCACTTGAGTTGGGGGGAGGTAACTGTGACCCCGGTTGATTTTGCTGCCATCACTGGGCTTTCCTTTGACGGACATCCAGTCGTTTGGAGGGATAGAATGTCTGAGGAGAGATCCAGGCACTCTCGGATTCTCGGGCCCCCCTAAGGGTTTGGGCATCCTGTGTTCAGAACGTTGAGAGGGCCATTCGGGCCAACATTCCGGAGTATTGGGCGGGTCGGATCACAGCTGAGCAGTTGGGCGCTCTTACGTGTGGCTCCTCCTTGGCAACACCATTTTTGCCAATGCTGACACAACTTGCATGTTTCCCCTTCTTGGGTCACTCACCACTCCCGAGGCCATCAGGGATATTGCTTAGGGAGAAGCAGGTCTGGCCGAGCTGTACATGAAGCTCGATAAATATAGCCGAAGGGCAAGCAAGTCTCTGGCTTGCTTCTAATTTGTTCTCGAGTATCCTTTCCTTTCTGCCTCTGTATTATTGGTCCCTTTACCTCATCTTTTGGACTGATGGCACTTCCTATCTCCTTTCAGGCTTGGTACTACGAGGTTTTCGGTAGCTATCCGTGGAGACTGGCCGTTGACCGAGACCTGGTTTTTTCGGCCATGACCTGCTGGGCTAGGGAAGCTAGGGAGAAGAGGGGGGTCCAAGGGACGTGTCTCTGTTCGTTATGCCGACGTGAAGGCAGTTTTGAGGGTGCCATGCCAGCCTCAACCTTTTCCCTTGGTCCTCGGTACGAGGGGCAGGAGGTAGGCTTTGACCCGAGCGAGGCTCTGAGGGTGACCCGGCAGAGGAGGCTGTTGGTGGGTTTTCCGAGGGGAGGCCTTTTATTTAGGCGAGAGGGTGCTTTGGCAGCATGGACTGGGGCTCATGTAGAGGGTACCGGTAGACCCACCTGAGGCCATGTTTGTGGTTGATCGGGGAGAGGACCCGCATCTTGTGGGGGTAGATGCGATTGGTTTGATTACCGATGAGCCGTATGGATGGTTCGTGGCTACGAGGCTGAGATCGCCACAGGTGGTGGCTTCTGGGGTAGCTCCTCCGGTGTGGCAGGACTACTCTTTTATTTATACCGACGGCCGGTTCACATGGTAGCCGTGTTCGTTACCGAAGGGGGAGCCCTGTTGAGGACATTCCTGATGACGCGTATGCTTTCTTTCCTATTCTCGCGCCCATGTCCTCACCTTTCATTCTTTTTTGCTGAACTCTCCCATTTCCATGTGCAGATTGCGGGACGGGCGTTGCTACGGCGGCCTACCTTCATGGGGCGGGCCAAAAAGTGGTTCAAAAAGTTTACAGGTCGTTCTCGCAGCAAGGGGACTCAGAGGGAACACGGCTTCGTGCCGGGCCGGAGTTCGGTGAGTGGTGAGGAGAGGCCTCGTAAGAGGGCGTCGAGTGTTGAGCTGCCTCCTTCCTTCGTCCGCAGTAAGTCCATGAGTGTTGTGGATACTTCCTCTCTCCGGGATTCTCTGCGGGCTTCCGGTACCCATGAGATCGCTCCGGATCCTTTTGCCCATATGACCTTGGAGCGACCTGAGACCTCTTCTGTTGACCGTTCCGGTACTGATTCCCAATCTGCTTGGCATTCCTTGCAGCCTTCCACCAGTGGGGACATGAGCTTAGCAGAATCCCTCTTCCATTTTGACCCTAGCACTTATTTCACTCGGGGACCGGGTCTGTCCGATTTACCGCCCCCTAATTCTGACCCGGATTCTGAGTGGTTGTACCTGTCTTTGAACAATTTTCTTTTTTCTCTTTGTCTTATTTTTGCAAAACAATATGTCATGAAAACTTGTTGCTTTATTGAGTTTAAACCCCTTGTAAATTCGTTTTACGCCTGACTTAGGTCTCGTGAAGACTTATGCTTTCGATGTTGTGACCCGGAACGTGTTTAGACTCAATTATGTGCAACTGGGACATACCTTAACAGGGTTTGACAAGTGATAGTGAGTCTCACTTGCGGCCAGTTTGGTATGGGCTGCTGACACAAAATTTTCACAAGGACAGACCATCCGTACGGTGGACACAGAAGGTTGACCTTTTTGACCAAATTTTCTGGGTGTTCCAAGGAATTTTGACAGATGAGAAGGTTTATTTGACTTAGACTGTTTTACTCAAAGCATGACTTTTCGTCGGTCATCTTGCGCGATTACGGTTAGTCAGCCCCAGTGTAATGTCTTGTCGGAGACTAATCCTCGGGTTTCTCGACCGTGGTTTGGCAGCCCCAATGTTTCACCTTTCTGGGAATCACTCTTAGGGTTTCTCTCCCTTGATTGTCCAACCATAGCACTTTCCTTCTTTTCCAGGTTTCTCTCTACCCTTCCTCTTTAAGAGTGGCCTAGTTGACTCTTGACATGGACGGAAGCAAAGTTAACTTTGACACAGACAAAGAGCATATCACATTTGCTCACACGAGTAGACACACATAGGCTTTTACGGGAGTGAGTCCCTTTTCTGAGAGAGGAAGCCTATGGACAGAAATTCACGTGTTTGGCTCTTCCTAAGATGTGGAAAAGAAGACTTGTTGAGACATTCGGAATCAACCTCAATTTAATGTAATCAAGATGTTTGCTTGAACGGATCTTGATTAGTATTTAGTCCAAAATTCAAGTAATTAGCCTTAGTGTGCACAACTGTCATGACCCGTTGGGATTAAAATTCGATCAATGGCAAGATCGGGAGAGAAAATGTTTATTGAAGGGTTGGTCATTATCTGGGGAATTGGTCATTGTTTGGGGAATTGGTTATTGATGAGACCAGGAAAAAGAGCCGGGTCCTTTGGGAGGACCAAGGTTTGGGGGATTCATTTCGTGTTATGACCGGACCCGAAGGTTGCCTACGTTCCCCTCAATGTGAGGAGCTCAGGTCGTCGTAGTTTCGGCTTTTGGGCCACTTTGGCCGGGGTTGGCATCTCGGAGGACGTCATTGCTGACTTTGCCTTGGGTGAACTCTTTGATGATGGGCCCCTTTGGGCGTACCCCTTTTGATATGGACGGGCTCTTTGTGCAAGCATTTTTTTTTTTTTCATCCTCTCTTTGATTTGACAATTCGGGGAGTCTGTATGTGCACTTATGGCTGAACTTTGGTGGCTAAGGAAAACGTCCTCGTCTTTTCATTATCTTGGGATGCTTTTAATGTGCATCGGGGCTTTGCCTCAAAAAGGTGTCTTGGGTCGTATATCGGGTAGTGTATGTGGAGATTTGCCATTGATGGTCTCCTTCATGCCAACGGGTCACTACATTTATTCACCTTAAGATTAATTATTGGAATTTAGTACCTTTTACGTTTAGATCCATTCGTCCCTTTATGAGTCGTTGTTGACTTTTATGTTTGGGGGAATCAACTCATCATAATGGGGATATATAATCATTTGGAAAACATTAATGGGAGTGATTCCGAGAGTTAGTGTAATTTTTCAAATAATGCCTCAAGTCTAGGGAGAATAGAAGTAAAAGACAATTCATTTCACGGAAGACTCGATTTTTTACAACTTGGACTTGACCATTGACTCAACCATTGCCACATTGTGGCTTTTTACATACTTTGGCTTCGCAGGGCCTTTTGGGAAAGCTAAAAGAAAAAGACAAAAGACTATATCCACTACGGATTTAGGAGACTCTCTAGAACACAAATACTAGGCCACTCCCAACGACTTCTTCTCTTCCTCATTTCTTCTCCTTGCGTCCCTGGCTTAAGCCCACTTGTCCCCTTGTTTGGTGATGATGCCCTCATCAATTAGTGCTTGGATCCTGTCCTTTAGGGCGTTGCACGTCCCAGTGGAGTGTCCTACCCCTTGATGGTAGCGGCAAAATTGAGTTTCATCGAACCGCTGGCTGGGATGTTCGGATGAAATCACGCTTGGGTCAAGCAAAGTGATTTTCCCCTCTTTGAGCAATTGATCAAGTAGTGAGGTTCTTGGGGTTCCCAATTCACGGAAAAGACGGTATGGTGCGGCCCTTTGGCGGTGAGAGGGTTTAGGATCTATGGGGCGAGGTCGGCTATTTCTTGGTAGTGGGCTTCCGCTTGGGGCATGTTTTTGGGGAGGCAGACTCCCTAGGCACCCCGGGGTCGTTTGGGCCAGCTCGATGGGGGGATTCTTCAAGCGTGGATGATTTCTGAGATAGGTTCGGATATCTAGGATTGCATCCACCACTGTGTGCATGCAGGCTTGGATGTTCCTCATGTCTTCCTGCTGAATGCGGCTCTGTGAGTTCATTTCCTCCCTCACGCTTTTCCTTTCTTGGTGCCAATCATTCTCATGGTCTTTCAAAAGCTCACGAAGACATGGGTGAACCATCTTGACCCACATCTTTTGTATCTCTTCCTCCAAATCTGGGTTGGCTTTTCTTGCATCCTAGCCACGATTCCCAATAGACGACCCTGGTCGTATTCCAGTCTCCTCACCATTTGTTGTAGGGCACTCATGACCCTTTCAATGCTTTCAAAGCGGGCTTCCATCACTCCCTATGATTCACAAGACCGACAAACCGTAAGGGCACCGTGGAAGGATTTTCGAGAAGCCATGCTTTGAAGTAGGACAAAGACTCGACACACAAGGGATACTGACTCGAAGGGGATAACCAGTTTGACTCTTTTTTAGGGGGAAGAAACCCAAGACAAGCGTTTTGATGAATTTAGCAATTCTCTTTTTTCTTTTCTGTCTTTTTTTTTAAAAAAAAATCATTTATTCTTGGGATTATCTCGGCCGGCTTTGTCACATAAACAAATGTTAGTGCACAATTCAAGGGCTCAACCTTTACTATTTCATTTTTCTCCAGGCATGTCTTATTCCTAATTGGTTGGAAAAGATCGCTCTTCTTTTTTCGCAATTATTCTAAAGCCTGGATCAGTGGAGGCCGTCACTACGCCTATAGACCCCTCGTTTTTCACCTGTATTGCACGCTCCCAAGGACGGACTATCCCGGGCGAGGGTCCTATAGGGCACGCGGCTTCCACCGATCAAAAGAAGTGAACCTAGGGTCTAGTGCATCATAAGGTTCCCACTATGCGGGTCATTCTAATCATGGTTAAGCCCCAGTCGGAATCAAGACTTTTCCCCGAAGGCTACACCGAAGGCTGCGCCGACATTCCGTCATGACCTCATTTTGAATGAGGCGTCTCGATCCTTGACCATGGGCTTAAGGATGATTAAATAACTCGTTCATTAGGGCTTAACGACACAGTGTCACCCTATCCTTAGTACATGGCCCTTGCTAATTGCGGTCGTCACTAACACACGAGTTGGAGGCTGGTTAGGCCACGCTTGCATTTCATCAAGGAGTCACAACTCGGGCATTAATTTGGCCACAATTAGCTTTGAGCATGTATCAAGGATGTGGTGACGTGAACTAGACCAAAAACCAACCATAGTCACGGTATTTGTGTGTCACGGACAAGTGTGGTTGACTCGGTTCGGAAGGGAAGATGGGATGGACCCGTGCGCGCATCGAAGGGAACAAGAGCTCCTAACGAGCTGCATCGTGGCATCTACCCCGGGTTAAAAGGGTATTTGGAACGTGCACGGTCAAGTGCGCGTAGTGTGAAGTCATTCTATGCTCCTTTTTTGAGTAAAAAGAGAGATTTTTAATTCGTTTTTTGATATCATGAGCATGGCATAAGCAAGATATGAACAAGTATGAACAAGTATGAATTGAGCAATCTATACACAACAAATCAAAGAATATAAGCAAACAAAGACCAAAACTTGTACATGTACCAAGTTGTGCACAAGAAAGAATTTGAATCAAACTTTTGCAAAAGAAATATTTTACATTGAAACCCTTTTATACAAAGCAATTTGTGCACAACGAGGAGACTCAAGAAAACCTTTGCAAAAAAAAAAGGGGTTATGCACGACGAGGTTTTGGAATCCATTTTATTGACAAAAGATCATGCATAACCAAGTTTTATTACCTTTTAAAACCAAGTTTTGGCCAAAAGAATGAAGGTAATGTGCACAAGTAAGACTGTAAATTTGGAACCTGGAAAGCAGAAGCAGAGGGGGCACCCAGAATGTTGCAGCCCTGCACCAAACTGTTAATTGGCAACATTCTGGTCCCTACCCAAAGTAGCCGTACGGCTAAAGCTAGAGGGTGAAGATTTTTTCTCAGTTTCTCCAACTTCTAATCATCAAGCCCCAGTTTATTGTGTTTCCAGAATGTATGTACTCAAAACAGCTCAAACAGAAACAGCAAACACACACAAATATGCAAGAAGTCAACTAACTGGAACGGGAGTTTGACCCACACAAGAATGCCCCCCGAACCTTCTAGAAAGAAGTTCGAAAGCACTCTATTCCCCAGCGGAGTCACCACTGTAAGGATCCCGTCCTCGGGGGAGAAACAGATGAGGTTCGCTCGAGGACAAAATGCCAAACACGGGAACCGGTCAAATTTAACGGAGTCGCCACATTTTATTAATTTTAAACCCAACAAAATGACAAAGGTTTGAGTTCAAAGGTTCGGAGGTCAGGTTACAACTTGGGAGGAGTTTTTACGTCCTCTCAAGTTGCCTCGGAAAAAGCCGAGTCTCCCTAAGTTAGTTAAAATGTGCATACGTGTGTGTGTGTATTTAACGGAAAACTTCTGTCGTTCATTTTATTTGAGAATACTCGGCTGAAAAGGGGGCCTTGAGTGATAGATAAAGGTCAGAGGGCAAAACAGACAATTTTGCCCTCCTACCTAAAGTAGCCGTACGGCTGGAGGAGGCAATTCTGGGGTTTTACAGTTTGCTCAAGAACAGTCCAGTTCAGAACAGAAACATGGTATTCTGTCTGAAGCTGGACAAACTGTTTGTGATCCCAGTTTGCAAGAAATCATTTTACAAGTTTTATAACATCATTCTTATGCTAAATGATCATCACTTGATCCCCAAAAACAAGTATTTGGGTGTGATCATGAGCAATCATAGGAGAAAATCAAGAAAGTTGATGAATGTCCCCTTTGGACCAAAGTTGGTCATTTGGTGAAAAAAGATTGGAACTTTATCATCAAGATGACATTTTATGACTTAAAATCCTTCCAAGAGCAAAAATGGCACATAAAGATTGAATCTTTATGACCCAAAAGTGGGATTTTGAGGCTAAACCAAAGAGGAATGTGATGAACACTAAGGTTTCATCATCCTCATGATTATCATGGCCAAACAAGCATACCATTTACATGAATAAGGAATATAAATGACAATCAACAAGTCTATGAGTGTCTAGGTTTAGAACCTCTTCCATACAAGGTATGGAGGGCACCTTGGAACTTCTCATAGCTTGGACAAGATAGTAATGTAATAATAGATATATATAGTGCTTGATAATGGACAAGTCTTGCAAGAAACAAAAGTGCTTGAAATGGACAAGTCTTTGCATGAATGAATAGTAAATACATGTATAACCAAGATATGAGAAATAAAATAGGAGTAAGATGAAGAGAAAGGAGGGGGGAGGTGGCTTTACCTATGATGGTTAAGGCAATCTTCCTTTCTTCTCTCTTTTTTGTATGTGATCACTCTCACTCTTTCTCTGTGGCAATTCCAGCAAAGTGACCTCTCTAATGTGTATTTCTCCCCCCCTGAAATGATCAGCAAGGGGTTCTATTTATAGGGACTGAGGGCACCCAAACCAGCCGTATGGCTAGGCCCCTCTAGTCCCCAAAGAATCCGTACGGCTCAGCCTGGCGAGCTTTTGGATTTTTCCAATTTTATACCAGAGTAGTCCTGGAATTTATAGTTTATCCTAGGGAGGTCCTGGCCCATCAGCTTATCCCTGAAACGGTGCTAAGGCTACCTCTAAGGTAGGTCGGTTTCAGATTAGGGTACTTACAGGAGTCTGCCTGGACCTCGTTGATCTCGATACTCATGCAGTATGCCGGACTGTTCCTTCGAGAAATTTTAAAGGGCTTCACCACTTTACCCTCGGGCATTTCGACTAGTGAAGCGATGGTGACTAGTGCATCAGCAAAATGGTTTTTGTCCCTTGGCAGGTATTTGAAGGTGATTTCTTGAAACTGTTCAACCAACTCCTCGAGATGTTGACCATACCGTTGTAGAGTCGAGTCTTGAATCTTCCATTTTCCAGATGTCTGATTGATGATGAGCAACGAATCACCGAATACTTCTAAGCTCTTGACATTTCTCTCGAGGGCTGCTTTGAGCCCTGCTATGCATACTTCGTACTCAACGATGTTGTTGGTGGCCTCAAATTCGAGGCGGATAGCAATTGGAGTATAAATGTCCTTTGGATCGACAAGTAACATCCCTATGACATATCCATGCTTATTGGCCGCGCCATCGAAAAAAAGTTTCCACTTATTTACCTCTGTTGTATTGCAGATTAAATGCTCGTCGGGGAACTGTACATCCTCCCCCTTCACTTTGTCACACGGAAATTTAGCAAGCTGATCACTGAACACTTTCCCCCTGATGGATTTGAGTGTGACGTAAGTGATATCGTAGCCGGCGAGCATGAAATACCATTTGGCTATTCTTGTTGACATGAATGGCTTCTCAAAGATGTAGCGGAGCGGGTCCACTTTTGCTACCAACTTGATTGGGAAGGCCTCCATGTAATGCTTGAGATTTGGAGTAACCCAAACCAATGCCGCACAAGACTTCTCTAAGACAGAGTAGTTCTTCTCAGCTCCTTGAAACCGGCGGCTGACAAAGTAGATAGCATTCTCTTTTGTGGAGTCTCGTTGTTCTTGTGCTAACATAGCCCCTAGGGCTTCATCATTGACAGTGAGATAGAGCAAGAGAGGTTTCTCCGTGTGTGGTGGAACCAAAACTGGAAGGCATGTCAAGTAATGCTTCACTTGGTCGAAGGCTTCTTGGCAAGCGTCGGTCCATTCTAGAGCCACATTTTTCTTAAGTAGCTTGAAGATTGGTTCACACATGGAAGTGAGTTGGTGCACAAACCGACTGATGTATTGAAGTCTGCCCATGAAACCTTTGATTTCTTTCTGCGTCTTGGGAGGAGGCATGTCAATGATTTCCTTGATCTTGGAGGGATCGGCTTCAATTCCCCTCTACGTGACCATGTAACCGAGAACCTTTCCCCTGATGACTCCAAAAGTGCACTTTGCGGGATTGAGTCTTATGTTGTGTTGTCAGAGTCGTTCAAAGAATTTGCGAAGATCAATCAAATGTTGACCGTTGGTTCCCTTCGAATGGATGATCATGTCGTCTACATAGACCTCGATCTCTTTATGAATCATGTCATGGAATTGATCCGTAACATCCCTTTGGTAGGAAGCCCCAGCTTTCCTTAATCCGAACGGCATGACTGTGTAGCAGAAAGTGCCCCACGGTGTTGTGAAAGCTGTCTTGTGTTGGTCCTCCTTGGACATGAGAATCTGATTGTAACCGGCAAAACCGTCCAAAAATGAGCGGACTTTATAGTTGGCAGTCGAATCAACGAGCATGTCGATGTTTGGTAGCAAAAAATCATCTTTCGGGGAAGCTTTGTTCAAATCTCGGAAGTCCACGCAAACTCGAACCTTGCCGTTTGCCTTTCTGACTGTCACAATGTTGGCTAGCCCAGTCGGATACTCAATGACTTTGATGAAACCCACACTGAGGAGCTTTTCAATCTCTTCTTTGACTTGTAGAGACCATTATGGCTTGATCTTTCTGAGCTTCTGCTTTACTAGCTTGGCGTCCTCTCTGATCGGAATTCTGTGCTCTGCGACCTTCCTGTCCAAACCCGACATGTCTTTATATGACCATGCGAATACATCCATAAATTCTTTGAGCAATGCAGTCAATCTGTCTCTATCTTCCCCTTGAAGAAGCTTCCTATCTTTGTTTCTTTCGGCTCTTCGTCGGTACCCAGATTAACAACATGCAATTCTTCATCAGCCCCTGACCATTTTCACCACGACAACAAACCTGTTGAGCTAGTTCATTTAGGTATGTTATGTTTTTCGTGGTCTATTTCATCATAATTGAATCGTTATTAACTTGTTCATTAAGTTCGTTATTAGTTAATTCATCATTTATGATGTTTGCAATCTCGGGGTACTCAGAAATATCGAATTTTTCATTAGGAAAGAAAGGAAACACATGCTCGGCTATGGCTACCATATCCTCTTGGATGAGGGTATTAGAAACACTCTCGGACTCGAAAGTAAGTGTGAGCCGCTCTTCCTTTATTGTTATGCGGGGTATGTAACCCATTTCTCGGACCAAAAAATCTTCGGATACCATGGGCCCATTCGTAAAATACCAGTTGTTGATTGGCTTGGAGCTTGGCTGGATCTCGTTGATGGTTTCCTTTCTGACGACGGTGTCGTAGATGGCATTGACTTGGAAATCATCCATTATGGCAAATTCTTCGAACATGGAGGCTAGATCGGATAGTTCTTCCCCCACGGTAATCTCTACCTCAGACTCTATAGTCAATTTCTTACCCCACCATTCTCGAGGTGACATCAGAATAGGCTCCCTTTCTTGTGTCGGAATTTCACAATCAGTGAAGATCTCGAGACCGGGATTTCTGACACCCTTGTCGTTAACCCATGGCTCGGGAAAGATCATGTACGGAACATCCTCCACTTGGCGAACAAAAATAACCGTTCAGTGAGTGCTGTTGCCTTGATATTGATTGTTGAAGGCACGCATAGCGGCGTCCCCAATCAAGACAGACAGTGAACGGGAGAGTTGCATACCAATCCTTTGCCGCCCCCTCGAGAGTGAGAGGAAAGCATTGAGCCATCACTTTTGGGGAGAGCTTCTTCGGAACCATGGCCCAAATATAAGTCTCGATGTGAGCCATCGGGCATGAGTTGCCCTTAAACTTGCTAATGTCGGACATCTTGAACTTGTCGGGGAGAGAGGCCATCGTGCTCATGAGGATGGATGACTGATAAAGGCTTGTGTTGGAGCCTTTTCCCATGTTAGGCCGTCAAACATCTGATCAATGTAGGCCATAATGGAATTGACCATTTTGTGTTCGTTGTTGTCGGTGCTTGGTTCCCCACTTTTTAGGTACGGGTGCTGACATATGGGCTTTCAAACAAACATTGGGTCCATTCGGATTCCTCGTTGTCATTAACCCCCTTGTTCTTGGAGAGCTTGAGAAGCTTGGCTTTTAATTGTCGACCTCGGCCTCTTGGCCTCCCTTTGACTGTCGACATGAGCTTGCCACAAGGCTTCTTTGGTTGAGCCTCGTTGTTGAGAGTGGTGACTTGTTGTTGAAGAGTTTGGACCATGGCAGAGAGTTGCTCGAGAGTCATGGTATTGTCGGTGCTGGAGTCGCCGGCCATTGATGATGTAGAAGCTGTTGGAGTGATCGTTCACGGACAAGCCTGTTGGATGAATCCCGGTAGATGCGGAGAGTACCAATCGGACCTATAATTGGAGAAGTACCCTTGTCATCTCGGTTCACACTTTCGGTCCATGAAGAGGTTGAGAACACACAGTTGGCACACGACTCGAACCACATAAGAAAAAGACTTTTTTGTTTTTTTATAAGTCGGAGGGACGGGGTCCCTTTTGGGGTTTCTAAGAAGATAATGGAATCGTCACACTAGTATATAGACCATCTCGCGGTCCCATATACTCATCGGATTCCATCACGTTTGTGAATCCTACATGTATCAAGATTAAACTAAATCAATGTAGTAAAGCATGCATGCGGGGACAAATTTTTTTTTTATCCAAAATAACCACTTTTGGGACGGATTTTTTTGCGTCCGTATCAACAAGTTGGCATGTATGATTTGAAAACATTAGTTTAGGGAAATCTCGGTACACATGAAAACCGACTAGGTCACGGAGTGTTAGACCCTAACTAGAATTGTGAGTTTGTGCTCGGCTAAAGAGAGGCTTAAAGGTTACCCCCGGCATGTAGTCATGAACTACGCCACGGGCTGAGGTTTACCGCTTCGAAAGAGTCAAGGTCGAGTGGAGCTTGAAACTTTCTAGGACGGGCCTCGACGGGTATGGGGTTGGACTTGTGCGACTCGATAGTGAGCAGTTCATAGGAGTAATGTGCATGTAGTGTGAGGTCTATCACCTGACAATTTTTTTTTTTTTTTCAAAGGAAAGATATAAAAAACACATAAGCATGTAAATTACAACTCCCGAATCACCCGTGTGACCGGTAAATAAACACAGAATTAAAACAGTCTAAGGGTCCAATTCTGTTCTGATGCAGGCAACTGTGCCCACACCCCAGTGTCTTGTTCAGTCCCTGAAACCTGTTCTTATCCTGGAAACTGGCCCAGAAGCGCGCGCCTCGGGCTGGTGTTGTGGAAGCGCGCACTTGGCGCATTGCAAATGGGAGGCGCCCGCTTCTGGGCTGACCTGTCAAATTGTCAGAAACTTATGGACTCAGGGGATTGCCCTGGTCCTGATTGTGTAATGAAACCCCTGCAATGTTTGTTAGCATGGAATAATAGGAAGAACACATGGAAGGCGGGCGATTCTGGAATCTGATGTGGGACACGTGCGCGTTGGACCATGAAGGTCCGAGGCGCGCGCTTCCCATATCAATTTCCAGAATGCCCAGAAAAGTGAATTATGAACAGAAACACAAGTTTAACCCTTAAGCTGTCCCCAGCAGAGTCGCCACTGTGGATACCCCAGGGAACCTCGGCTTGGCTAGAGCGCGCGAGTTATCCTAGGATGTCTACTTGATTTTAAGAGTTGCCACCCACGTTTTAGAGGAACGCGAGAAAACCTAAGAAAATAGCCTTTTTTTTAATTACAAAACCAATATTCTTGAGATAAGGGTTCGGTGGTTAGGTGACGAAATGGGAAGTACTTAAACACCCATTTCGCCCGAGCAAAGTCGGTCTTGTTTGTTCATAATTCACTTTAAAGATAAATGGGTTCTTCCTATTTGAATGATGATAAAAGGGGGTTTTTAAAGTTTAAAATGTAGGGAGATAACTCCTAAGCCAATTCAATGTAATGAAAGGGCCATTGGTGTCGTGTTGTTAGTACCCGACCTGAAAATGAGTTTATTAGGACTTTCCAAAAATACAAGGACTTTATAGGAATTAGAAACCTTGCAAAGACTTGTCCTGGATTCCCAAATATCTCATTTATGACAAGATCCATCAAATAGGCAACTTAGCGTTACCATAAAGCAACAGTGAAACCCTAGCTTGAAAATCAAGTCAGCCTGGAGACTTGGCCAGGCGCCAACATTGCCACGCCTCGACCTTGGCCACGCGGCCAACATTGTCGCCGTCTTCATTCTTCGCCAGGCGGCCAACCTTGCGCCGGATGATCTGGACCATCAGATCTTCCCCTCAGTTTACTATATAAACCAATCCCATGCTATTGGTTTAGGGATCCGATTTGAGAGTTCTAGGATCCGAATTTGAGAGTTCTTAACAAAATTTTGCTCTCTAATTAGTATTCAAACCTCCAAGAAGATCCAAGGTTTATTTCTTGCCAACATAGGTAAGTTTTCTAACTTTTTCTTCGTGTTCTTGCATTATTTTTAATTGTAGATCTTTTATATTCATGTTCGTACATGTTTATTCATAGTTTCTTCATATTCTTTGCATGCTCATTCACATGTTCATA
>JAOWBW010002521.1:34207-72372 GCA_026119855.1 Campanula takesimana | reverse complement strand
ACAAGAAACATCGTAATGATTCTAGAGATGTAAGTTGTCTCATGCTTGCCGCTATGTGTTCAAAACTCCCAACAAAGTTTGGAACATTTGGAAGCCTATGAGATAGGCGTGGAGTTGAGAACTATGTTTCAAGAGCAAGCTAGGCAAGAGAGGTACAAGACCATTGTTGCATTCACTACTAGTAAAATGAATGAAGGGCAACAAGTGAGTCCTCACTTTCTTAAAATGAAAGGTTATGTAGAGCACCTTGAGAAACTTGGCTATCCAATCCCATTGGAGCTAGCCACGGATCTCATTCTTAATTCATTGCCTAAAAGTTATAATCAGTTTGTGATGAATTATAACATGCATGAATGGATAAGAATCTCTCTGAGTTGCATGGGATGCTTAAAACTGCAGAGATGAAAATTGTGGAGAAAGGTTCTCCCGTGCTCTTGGTTCATGATGGGAAAAAGCTAGTGCCAAAGGAAAGGGTAAGGCAAAAGTTGTCAAACCTAAAATAAGCAAGGCAAAGGTTGCCAAGGCTTCTGAGGCAAAACCCGATTCACAAAAGGATGCAATTTGTTTCCATTGTCAAGAAATTGGTCATTGGAAACGTAATTGCAAGGCTTTCTTGGAAGAGCAAAAGAAGAAGAAGAGCAGCAAGGCTGCGTCGACTTCAGGTATCTATATGATAGATATTCTCCTTTCTACCTCTGATTCTTGGGTATTGGATACCGGATGTGGTTCTCACATTTGTCTAATGTGCAGGGATTAAAGAATAGGAGACTGCTTAAAGAAGGTGAAGTAGATCTAGGCGTGGGGAATGGAGCAAGAGTTGCTGCATTAGCCGTAGGGACTTATGAAGTCACTTTACCTTCCGGATTAATTCTTGTTTGAACAATTGTTATTATGTTTCGGATTTAAGCAGAAATATTATTTCAATTTCTTGTTTGGATAATGAAGGTTTTAAGTTTCTTATTGAGAATAAGAATTTTCTATTTATTTAAATGATGTGCTTTATGGTATTGCTAATTCATTTAATGGCCTTTATATCTTGGATGTCAAGAATGAAAATAATGTCTATCATGTAAATAAGAAATCTAAACCTAATGATGTAAATCATACTTATTTGTGGCATTGCCGTCTTGGTCATATTAATGAGAAGCGTATCTCAAAACTCCATGGGGACGGACTTTTGGGTTCATGTGACTTAGAGTCATATGATACTTGTGAGTCGTGTCTTCTTGAAAAATGACTAAGACACCTTTACCAAGTTGGGTGAAAGGGCAAGCGACTTATTGGGGTTGATACATTCCGATGTATGCGGACCATTAAGTAGCAATGCTAGGGAGGATTTCAATACTTCATAACCTTCACTGATGATTATAGTAGATTTGGGTATGTTTACCTAATGAAACATAAATGAAGCATTTGAGATATTTAGAATATTTCAAAATGAAGTAGAAAAACAACTTGGCAAAAGTATAAAGGCACTTCGATCAGATCGTGGTGGTGAGTACTTAAGTCAAGAATTTGATGATCATCTAAAGAATTGTGGAATAGTTTCACAATTAACTCCACCCGGAACACCACAATGGAATGGTGTGTCCGAGAGGAGGAATCGGACTTTGTTAGACATGGTTCGATCAATGATGAGTCAAGTTGATCTTCCAATATCCTTTTGGGGTTACGCCCTAGAAACCGCTGCTTTCACACTAAATCAAGTTCCAACTAAATCGGTTCCAAAGACTCCATATGAGATGTGGAGTGGAAAGAAACCTAGTTTGTCTTTCATGAGGATTTGGGGTTGCGAAGTTTATGTCAAGAGACTTATCTCTGACAAACTAGCACACAAATCTGATAAATGTATTTTCGTGGGATATCCTAAGGAAACTAAAGGATATTACTTTTACAACCGAGAGGACAACCAAGTGTTTGTTGCCCGAACTGGTGTCTTTCTAGAGGAACAGTTTCTCTCTAAAGAAATCAGTGGGAGTAAAATAAATCTTGAAGAAATTCGAGACCCAGAAAATAACATTGAACCAATAGTGGAATGGGAACAAGAACCACAGGAGTTGTGGAACCTGTTCAAGATACACAAGTAACTCGCAAATCTAGTAGGGTACGATCCGAGCCCGAGAGATATGGATTTCTCGTAACGGATAGTAATGAGGTAGAAATCATTGAGAATGATGAACCGTCAACCTACCAAGAGGCGATGTCTTCTCCTGATTCGGACAAGTGGCTTGGAGCCATGGAATCCGAATTGCAATCCATGCAAGACAATCAAGTTTGGAATTTTATTGATGCGCCCGAAGGTGTAAAAACATAGGATGCAAATGGGTCTTCAAGAAGAAGACTGACATGGATGGGAAGGTGCATACTTACAAAGCTAGGCTTGTAGCGAAGGGTTATAGGTAAGTTCATGGTATTGACTATGATGAGACCTTTTCACCCGTAGCAATGATCAAGTCTATAAGAATTTTGCTTGCCATTGCCACATATCATGACTATGAAATATGGCAGATGGACGTCAAAACCGCTTTCCTGAATGGAAAACTCCAAGAGGATGTGTATATGACACAACAGAAGGTTTTGAACAAGATTCTAAGGTATGCAAATTGCAGAGATCCATCTATGGATTGAAGCAAGCTTCTAGGAGTTGGAATCTCCGTTTTGATGAATCGGTCAAAGAGTTTGGTTTCATCAAGAACGAAGATGAGCCTTGTGTATACAAGAAGATTAGTGGGAGCATAGTGCTATTCCTTATTTTATATGTGGATGACATATTGCTCATTGGAAACGACATTCCTACACTTCAGTCTGTGAAGACTTGGTTAGGAAAGTGCTTCGCAATGAAAGATATGGGTGAAGCCGCACATATACTTGGCATTAAGATCTATAGAGATAGATCAAGGAGGCTACTTGGTTTAAGCCAAAGTACATACATTGAAAGGTCATTAGAAGATTCCGTATGGAAAATTCTAAGAGAGGTACCTTGCCGGTGTTACATGGAGTTTCTCTAAGCAAGACTCAATGTCCTAAGACAAAAGATGAGCGTGAGAAAATGAATGATGTTCCATATGCTTCGGCAATTGGGTCCATTATGTATGCCATGATTTGTACTAGGCCGGATGTATCTTATGCTTTGAGCATGACAAGTAGATACCAATCCGACCCTGGCGAAAATCACTGGATAGCTGTAAAAGCGATTCTTAAGTACTTGAGAAGGACTAAAGACTCGTTTTTGGTCTATGGAGGAATGGAAGATGATCTCGTTGTAAATGCTTACACGGATGCAAGCTTCCAAACTGACAAAGATGATAGCCGATCGCAATCGGGTTTTGTGTTTATGTTAAATGGTGGAGCTGTAGCTGGAAGAGTTCCAAGCAAAGTACAACCGCTGATTCTACAACAGAAGCTGAGTATATTGCTGCATCGGATGCTGCAAAGGAAGCTGTTTGGATTAAGAAGTTCATAACTGAACTTGAAGTGGTTCCTAGTATTGCTAATCCAATAGACCTTTATTGCGACAATAATGGTGCTATTGCTCAAGCAAAGGAACCAAGAGCACATCAGAAATCCAAACACATACTTAGGCGTTTTCATATCATTCGAGAGATCGTTGATAGGGGAGACGTAAATATATGCAGAGTACCTACTGATGACAATGTTGCGGACCCGCTAACAAAGGGACTTCCACAAGATAAACATGATGGTCATGTTAGGTCCATGGGTATTAGATACATGGGAGATTGGGCCTAGGGTAAGTGGGAGATTGTTGGTAGTGGTGCCCTAGGCACGTTTAATAAACGTTGTAATTGTTATCATTTATTTCATATCAATAAAGAGATGTTTTGATTATTATTGTTGTTCATGTTTACTTATAATAATCTCCGTCCCTAGTACTTGTTAAGCACTAGTATAAAGGCTAAATGATCATGGGATGATCATGTTAGATTTATGGGTACTTGTTTAGAACAAGGTACTGGACATGACCCGCTCTATGAGATTTATGTCATGGTCTATGTCGTACATATATCTCATATTAGTTATGTCATTTGAATCCTTAGACATGAAGTTATTATAGTCTTCCACTTGATGAACATTATGTTTGACATATTCAAACGCTACTTTTAACCGAGTAGTTATAAGGGTATGATTGGCATAATCGGAATCCCGTTGGGAAGAATAATAAGCTAAATGGATTTGTCCCTCCTCGGAGAGATGTCAAGCTTGGGCCACTCGTAGGAATGATGTTGATGAAATGTTCGGCCGGACTCAGATGAATTGATTGGATCAATGTCATTTGGATTATCAACATATTCGGAATCGAGAAAGTATTGAACAAAAACAAGTTGACTGTTTGACCATGACTTGTGTTCAATGACATCGTGGACAAAGGGATTGTGACATATTCTAAAGGAATGCGAACTTGTGTCTAGTTATACTATTTGGGTAGGTATGACGGTTTGCTAGAACCTAATCATATCTTATGGGATCATGTTTGAACTCATTGCCAACTTAGTATAATCCTAGAGGGTCACCACAATAGAATGAATCTTTAAAAGGACTACATTGGAATTTTGGAAATTCTGGACTTTCTGGGAAGTGGGCGACCGCACATTCTTGACTGGCGGCCGCACACTTAGCCAAATTTTGTACCAGTTTTGTTTCAGAGTTTTGTTTCAGATAGTTGGCGGGCCGCACAGTACTGTCGGGTGGCAGATTCCTAATTTGATTAGGAAACGAATTTTGGACGGATTTTGACACAAGTTTCCTATTTGGAATAGGTCATACTTGTGTATAAAAGACCAAATTCGGCCAGCACTCATTAACTATTAATTTTGTGAGTCTCAAAGAGTTTGAGAGAGGGTTTATTTTGTTCCAAGACATTCTTGTTGAGGAACAAAATAATACACAAAATAAATTCCATATAGTTCTTTTGATTGTGAAAAGGTGTTTCACAATTTGGTCTAGCAACCAAGATCAAAGAAGCTCCTTTGATATTCGTTCGAAGTGTGGATACCGCTAGAGGGTGAAAATCATCATCTTCAAGCTTTGTGTTCACTTTGTGATCGTGATCAATCTTCAAACCTCCACCAAAGACCAAGAGAATTTGATAGCCATCAAGGGTTAGTTTATTCCTTTATTCTTATGTTGTATTTGATTTAATCATATGAACGGATCCATGGCTTTGGGTTTCTTAAAATTTTAAATGCTAAATTCCGCTGCGCATGTTTGATCGAAACCCAACAGAATATGGCTCTAGAATGGATCGACGCGCTTGCCAAGAAGATTTCAACCAAGTGAAGCATTACTTGACATGCCCTCTAGTTTTGGTTCCACCTCACAAGGAGAAGCCTCTCTTGCTCTACCTCACAGTGAATGATGAAGCCCTTGGGGCTATGATAGCACAAGAACAATGAAACTCCACAAGGAGAACGCCATTTATTTTGTCAGTCACCGATTTCAAGGAGGCGAAAAGAACTACTCTGTCTTAGAGAAGTCATGTGCAGCACTGGTTTGGGTTACTTAAAATCTCAAACATTACGTGGAAGCCTTTCCAATCAAGCTAGTAGCAAAAGTGAACCCGCTCCGCTACATCTTTGAGAAGCCTTTCATGTCAACAAGGATAGCTATGTGGTACTTCATGCTCGCCGTCTATGATATCACTTACGTCACACTCAAATCTATCAGGGGGAAAGTATTCAGTGATCAGCTTGCTGAATTTCCGTGTGACGAAGTGAAGGGGGAGGACTTACAGTTTCCCGATGAGCACTTGGTTTGCACTACAACCAAGGAAAATAAGTGGCAACTCTTTTTTGATGGCGCCGTCAATGAGCATGGTTATGGGATATGAATGTTGCTTATCGATCCAAAGGACATCTACACTCCAATTGCAATCCGTCTTGAATTCGAAGCTACCAACAACATTATAGAATATGAAGCATGTATAGCGGGGCTAGAAGCATCACTAGAAAGAAACGTCACAGAACTAGAAGTATTCGGTGACTCCCTGCTCCTTATCAATTAGACATCGGGTAAATGGCAAATCCAAGACCCGACCCTCCAACAGTATGGTAAACATCTCGAGGAATTGGTTGAACAGTTCCAAGACATCACGTTCATTTATTTGCCGAGGGACAAGAACCGCTTTGCCGATGCTTTGGCTACAATAGCCTCACTAGTTGAAATGCCCAAAGGTAAAATGGTGAAACCCTTCAAAATTTCAAGAAGGACCAGTCCGGCATACTGCATGAATATTAAGATCAATGAAGTCCAAGATAACCCCCTGTGGTACACAGACATCATGAACTTTCTCAACAATGGCACCTTTCCCGAGAATAGCAATGGGAAAACCCGAGTGGCATTACAAAAGTTAGCCGCCAGATATGTGTTGATTGGAAACCGAGTCTACAAAAGACATCATCAAGGGGTCAATCTCTTATGTGCAAATGAGACTGAAGCTCAAGAAATCATGCACGAAGTCCACGAAGGCGAGTGTGGACCCCACATGAATGGGATTATGTTAGCCAAGAAGATACTCCGTATTGGCTACTATTGGACTATAATGGAAAGAGACTGCATCGAGAAAGTCAGGAAATGCGCCAAGTGCCAGTTCTATGCTAATTTGCAACATGCTCCACCTTCACAATTGTACAACATGACCACACCTTGGCCATTCTCTTGTTGGGGTCATAGATATCATCGGCAAAGTCCATCCTACGGGAAGCAACGGACAGTCATTCATTCTAGTGGCCGTGGACTATTTCACAAAATGGGTATAGGCACAAGCTTACCGAGTCCTCAACGCCAAGAAAGTGGACGAATTCGTGAAGAAAAAACATCATGTGCCGATATGGTATCCCTCACGAGATCATTTCCGACAATGGTTCCCACTTCGAAAAAGAAATGGATGCGCTTTTGGTTAACTAAAAAATTACCAAGCATAAGTCATCCCCGTACCGTCCCAAGCCAATGGAGTGGTCGAAGCAGCAAATAAGACAATTGAGGTCATCATACAAAAAATGGCTTCAATGGGAAGGGATTGGCCCGAGAAATTACCACTAGCATTGTGGGGCTACCGCACGTCAATACGGTCAGCAATGGGAGAAACTCCGTACTCATTAGTTTACGGTTCTGAAGCCGTACTCCCAGTCGAACTCGAGGTTCCTTATCTACGGGTCTTACTCGAGAACCAAGTCAACGAGGTTGATTGGATGCAAAGTCGATACGAGCAACTAGCCCTACTCGACGAAAAGAGGTTAAGAGCGTTTGAACGCACAAGGGCTTATCAACAAAGAATGGCAAGGGCTTTCAACAAAAAGGTGAAGCCTCGAAATATCAAAGTGGGAGATTTGGTCCTAAGACAACATCCTCCCAACGCCATGAATCCCCTTGGGAAGTGGGGACCTCGATGGATTGGTCCTTATGTGGTCAAAAAAATACTAAGCGGCGGTGCGATCCGACTCGTAGACTTGGATGGTGATCAATTGCCAAAGGAGGTCAACCTCGACAAGCTCAAGAAGTTCTACGCTTAAAAATGAAGACCATAAAAAAAACGCTCGCTAGGTTGAAAACCCGCAAGGGCGGCCGAGGAAAAAATTAGAGCACGTGCAAAAAAAGAAGTCCGCTAGATTGAAAACCCGAAAGGGCGGTCTAGGCAGAAAACAGGGTGCACACAAAAAAAAAATAAAAAAAATTTGGTCTTCATTTTTTTGAACTACGGAGACCTGAGCCTCTCTACGAGAGGAACGTAGGCAACCTTCGGGTGCGGTCTAAAACATAAATTTTTACCCAATCATGTCATAACAAAATGCAATTTTTATTTATCTCTTGAATTATTTTGATCATTACAACGGATATGCTGAGCAATAAAAGACATAAAACATTAAAACCTAAACAAGTGGTCTATTAATTGCAATCTTGGGGTACTAGGAAAAATCAAATTTTCTCTTAGCTTTCAAAGGGCCACCCGAACGGCTCTCAATCCTACTCTTTTTGGGAGGTCTAGGAACACTAAGGCGGACTGAAATCTTCTGAGCAGCAACGCGCCTCCGAGCATAAAAATTATCCAAATAACTGCCGAAAGGATCAGCCAAAATAATATATGAATCGGCCGCAGCTTCCTTATATCTCAAAGCACTGCTAGGTTCAAAGTCCTTCCCTAGCAGCTCAGCGCGAAGCACGTCAACCCAAGTGATGCCGCGGTAAAGGGTGCCGAACAGATAATCCAAATAACTCTCGGGAAGAAAGATACTGCCCCGATGAACAGGGGCAGAAGCCCACCGATGGTGGTCATCCCCCCAAGCTGACTAAAGCTCCACTGAAAAGTCCGGACCCATATACGAGACTGGACGAAACACCCCACTCCTCAGGAAAGGAATAATCTGTTGGTGACCGAACTGCCTCAGAACCCGCTCCGGATAGTAAACTGAAGAGTCTCTCAAGCCGGGTAAGACCACATGCTTAAAACCCGAGGTATATTCCACAAAAGGACGGAGACCCCAAGAAGGAGGACACCACTCAATGTCAGCCGATAACCGAGATGCAAAGAATGTCTTCCAACCATCTTCAGATAAATCCCAAGTCAGCAGTTTTCTCCTATGAACAGCAAAAGGAGAAAGAGCACCCTCCGAAGAATAAATCTTGATACGCTCTCGAAGCCATATAGTCAGGAGCAAGGGGCTTCCCCATCTCATCTCACCCGTCCGGTGCTGTAAGTACCCTAATCTGAAATCGACCTACTTTAGAGGAATTCTTGGTACCATTTAGGGATAAACCAATGGGCTAGGACCTCACTAGGATAAACCTGATATTCTAGGACTGAACTGGAATTAAACTTGGAAAAATCCAGAAGCTCGCCAAGTCGAGTCGTACGGATGGTTTAGGCACATGAGCTCCCTAGCCATACGGCTATGTTGGGCACCCTCAGCCTCTATAAATTGAACCCCATGCTGATCATTTCAGGGGGAGAAAACGTTTTGAGAGTTGTTACTCTGCCAGTTTGAGAGCAGAAAGTGAGTTATACACATATTTGAGTTATTAGAGAGGAAGATAGGCATAACCATCATAGGTGAAGCCTCCTTCTCCCCATCTTCTTCTTCATCTCAAACTCTCTTTTATCTTTGTTAATATTACTTGTTCATCTTGTATTATTTCTTCTTGTTCTTGAAAAGTCTTGTCCATTTCAAGCACTTTACATTTCTTGCAAGTCTTGTCCATTTCAAGCACTATATCTATATATTATACAAGTCTTGGCCTTCCAAGCTATATATATTATGATTATATATGTATGTGACCCAAATCATGAGGTGATTCAAGGTGCCCTTCACACCTAGTGTGTGATTTATGGGATAAAACCTAGGATGATCATGATTTGTTACATTTCATGTTGATGTTGTTCTTGTTTGGCCATAAGAGTCATGATTGGGGGATAAAGTTTCAATCTTTATCATCCCAACCATGACCTAGCCATAAATCACCAAGTATGGGACATAAAGAATTGATTTTTGTGTTATATTTATGTCCCTAAAGGTTTAAACTTGCATAATAAGTCCATTTTGGTGGTAAAGTTTCAATCTTTATCCACCAGAATGGTCATTTTGGCCTAAATGCCATGTTCATCAACTTTTCATAAATTTCTCCAATGATTGCCTTTGATCACACCCAAATATTTGTTTTTGGGGTTCCTTTGGTGATCAAAGTGCATAGGAATGAACCTTCCAAAGTCTTGTTATTAATCATAAACTAGAAATCAACATTCCAGTCCAGTTTCAGCAAAGATACTCTGTGTTGACTGAAACTGGACTGTTTTTCTGATAAACTGTAAAAATGCCCTGGAGAGCCCTCTCCATCCGTACGGCTACTTTGGCCGGGGAGGACATTTTCCAGTTTCTTCCTTTTTGACCAGAAAGTTTGCAAAATAAACCTTTTTTGTTAAAAAATTAACTGGTTTTCTCAAAACAGTCAGTTTCTCCCATTTGAAAACACACACACACACACAAGCACTTTCGTTAAATAACATTAGGGAGACTCGGCTTTGTCCGAGGCGGCTTGGGTGACGTGAAACTCTTCCCAAGACATAACCTGACCTCCGAACTAATAGAATCTCTAACCTTTTCTTTTGTTGGGTTAAATAATTAACAAAAGTGGCGACTCCGTTATGTTTTGTGAGATAACCGTGTTTGGCGTTTCGCCCCCAAAACATGTCGCATTTTCCGCGCGTGGGGGTGGGATCCTTACAGTGGCGACTCCGCTGGGGAGTTAAATGTTCTCAAACTTATTTTTAGAAGCTTTGGGGATATTTATGTGTGGGTCAAACTCCCGTCCCCCGTTTTTCGTTAACTTTTGTGCTTGTTTTGTGTGTGTTGGGTTTCTGTTTGAACTTTCTAGAGTGGAAACTGTTCTGGATGTGCAATAAACTGGGGCTTAATGATTAGAAGATGAAAAAACTGCAAAAAATAATTGCCAGCATTCTATAGCCGTACGGCTATGTTGGGCAGTGAACAGAATGCTCCAAAATTTAACAATTTTGTGCAGGGCAGGAACATTCTATGTCCCTTTGGCTTCTGCTTTTCCAGGTTCCATTTACTGTTTGGTTCGTGCACATTACCTTCCTCTTTTCTAGCCAAAACTTGTTTTTTTTGAAGCTTGGTTATGTACAAACTTTTGGACATAAATTTGGATTTTTGAAACCTCCTTGTGCATAACCCACTTTGTAAAAGGTTTTTGAATTCTTTGTTGTACACAACTTGTTTTGCAAATGATTTTCAAAAGAATTTTTCTTATTGAAAGATGTTGATTTCAAAGGATTCTTTGGTTGTGCACAATTTGTTGTACATGCGAGTTTTGGCTTTGTTCATAAGATTCTTGGTTGATTGCTTTTATAAATAGCTCGTTCATGCTTGCTCATTGTTATTGATTATACATTGTTCATAATGTTAAAACGGATTGGAAAATTTCTATTTTGACTCAAAAGGGAACATAGAATGCTTCACACTACGCGCACTTGACCTTGCACGTTCCAAATACCCTTCAAACCCGGGATGGATGCCACGATGCAGCTTGATTGGTGCTCTTGTGCCCTTCCAGCGCGCACGGGTCCATTCCACCTCCCCTTCTGAGCCGAGTCAACCACACTTGTCCGTGACACACAAATACCGTGACTTCGGTTGGTTTTTGGTCTAGCTCACGTTGCCACATCGTTAATGTGTGTCTAAGGTTAATCATGGCCAAGTTAATGCACGAGTCATGACTCCTTGTGAAAGCATGTGTGACTATGGTCAACTTCGACCCGGTCCTTAACTTACGCGTTAATGTTGACCGTAATTAACCTAAGTCACGTATTAAGGATAGGGTGACACCGTGTTGTCGAGCCCTAATGAATGGTCCATACTAATCATCCTTAAGCCCAAGGATAAGGTTCGAGAGCCCTCATAAAAGATGAGGTTACGCCAGAAGTCCCTTAAGTCCCAAAGACGAATCTCGATCCCAACCGGGGCTTAATCATGATTAGAATGGACCGCACATTGGGAACCTAGCAATGCACTAGACCCTAGGATCGTTAATTTCGGTCGGTGGAAGCCGCTTGCCCTATAGGACCCTCGCCCGGGACAGTCCATCCTTGGGGGTGTGCAAGGCAGGTGAAAAACGAGGGGTCTATAGGCGTAGTGATGGCCTCCACTGATCCAGGATTTAGAATTGTTGCGAAAAAGAAGAGAAATCTTTTCCAACCGATTAAGAACAAAACATGTTTTGAGTATACATGAATAATAGGTACTAAGTCATTAAATTGCGCACTAACATTTTTTCGTGTGACAAAACCGCTTAATAATGATTAAGAGAATAAGCAAAATCCTTTTTTCTAAAAAAGGTGAAAATTGTTAAATTCATCCAAAGTGTATGGCTTGGGCTTCCCCCCCCCCCCCCCAAAGAGTCAAACTCGTTTTTCTCAAAGATTCAAAATCTTTTTTGTATCGAGTCTCTGTTTTACTCAAAGCATGGCTTTCCGAAAGTCCTTCCACAGTGCTCTTACGGCTCGCCCGTCTTTCGTGTTATAGGAAACAATGGCAAGCAAATCTCAAGCAAACGAAATGGACATCAGATTGGACGCACAGACCCGATTGGAGGGCAGAGTAAAGCTCTTAGAAAGGACAGTCAGCACAATGAGAGAGCAAGTACAGAGAGCCGAGGTTGATCGTAATGAGGCGATCAAAGTGGTCCAACAGCTCCGTGAGGAAATTAAGGAGCTCTTCCACAAGAGGGTCAAAGAATTGTGGGAGAAGAATGGCGCAAAGCTCAGGAAGGACCACGAGGAGAAATACGATGGCCGGTGCGAACTTCTACATAGCCGAGCGGAGTTGTCAGATGAACTAGAAAGGCACAACTCGAGGAACACCCGAGAATGCCTGCACGAGATTATAAAATCTATCGAGGAGATCAAAAGGTCCTCAGAGAAACTGTCTCCCTCCCCAGGAACCACCCCCGATTGCTCGGTCCAAGATGGGCAAGAGTCTCGAGATCAGCTTCAGCCCGTTATAGTATCCCATGGGGGGCCCGCGGCGGTTGTAGGAGGATTTCACCCCCAAGGGAAAGGAGCCCATTATCGTTGGTTCCATGAGTTGGGAATGCCGAGGGAACAAATGTTGGAACACTTGCACCGGATAGGAAAGATGGAACTGCTAGGTCGCCACGTGATATGGGCCGAACCGCTCGGGGCGCACCATGATCCTAAGCAACACTGCAAGTACCATCAGGCCCCGGGTCACTCTACGAACGCCTGTCTCACCTTGAGGAACCACATCCAATTGCTCATCGACGAGGGTGTCATTACCAAGCAAGGCGATGAATGGGTGTGAGGTGAAGAAAATGAAAAAGAAGAAAGAATCCTAGGAGTGGTCTAGCGTTGTAGGTCTTAGAGAGTCCATGAAAAAGACCGTTGTGGACAAAGTCTTTTATTTTTTTTATGAAAAGCCCTGCGAGGCAATGTTATGTGAAAAACAACGAGGTTAGGTATAGTCGAGGCAGTGAATAGTAGAATGATCGAATCAATAGAGTCAATAGTTGAGTCTATGATTGTAAAAATCGAGTCTTATGAATGATATGAATCACTTTTACTTCTATTCTCTCTAGACTTGAGGCATTATCTTGAAAAACGTATTAACTCTCGGAACCGCTTTGATTAATATTGTCAAATGATTGCTATTTCCCCAAAATGATGAGTTGACTCCCAAGCGTAATAGTCAGCAACGGCACATTCAAGGATGAATGGACCCAAACGCAAAAGAGTACAAAATACAAACAATTAATCTTGATGTGAATAAATGCTGTGACCAATTGGCATGGAGAAACCATCAATGGCAAATCTTCCCCATATACATTCCCCGATACACACTTCCCGTGCAAACCCTTGACAAAAAGTGAGACCGAGAATGTTGCCACCCAACCATAGAAGCCCACTAATGGGCCAGCAAAATGGAAGATCCCAAAAGACAAAAAGCCGGGCACACCAAATGGCTATCGCTCAGAAGGTGTTGAGAACAAAAGAGTGCCCCCCTAAAAAAAAAAATGAATGAATGTGAAAGAAGGAAAGGAAATATAAAAAAAGAAAAAGAAATGCTTTTCTCAAGAGACCTGTCCATGCCAAGGAGGGTTCATCCCAAGAAATCCATCTCAAAGAGATCACCGCAAAGCGGAAGCAAGCAACAATGTCCCCCGAGACAACACCAAAAGAAAGCCAACTTCAGCAAAAGACGGCCTCACAGCCGAACTACGGCGACCTGAGCTCCTCACATTGAGGGGAACGTAGGCAACCTTCAGGTCTGGTCACAGCATGAGAAAAGCCACCGAACCTTTGGCCCTCCCAAAAATAACCAATGTCTCTTCTTTGCGGTCACATAAATGACCAATCTGTCAGACAGACATTGTTCGGTTCCGCAAAGGAACATGCGAATGATGATTCCCCTTCTTTGGCCCAAAACCCCTTTCCGTGGCCACGCCAAGACCCGAAAACCTTGAAATGACCCAAAAAGCCTTCTCCTTCCCGATCTCGCCATTGATCAAATCTTAATCTCAATTGATCACAACGTTTATACGTGTTAAGGCTAATTTCTTGAATTTTGATCTAATGCTGGACGCGGTTCATTCGAACAATCATTTTGATGACATTAACTAAGGCCGGTTTCGAATGCCTCGACAAGTCTTCTTTTCCACATCTTAGGAGGGAGCCAAACACTTGAATTTCTGTCCATAGGCTTCCTTCCTCAGAAAAGGGACTCACTCCCATAAATGCCTATGTGTGTCCATTCGTGTGAGCAAGCGCGGTTTGCTCTTGCCCGTGTCAGAGTCGACTATCGCTCGTGTCCGTGTCAGAGTCAACTAGGCCACTCCGAGGAAGATAAGATGATGGGATACACGGAAGAAGGAAAAATGATATGTTCAGATTGCTTAGGGAGAGGAAACCCGCGCAAAAGAGGACCGTGTCCCGGGCAAGGGGGAATATGCACCCAAAAGAATGGGATGAGGACCCGAGGGATAGTTCCCGGCAATGATAAAACACTGGGGCTAGCAAGCCATGACTGTGAAACCCAAGGAGTAGTTCCCGAAAAAGTTGAAGCACTGGGGCTGGCAAGCCATAATCGTGCGATGGAAGGGATAACGAAGAGTCATGCTTTGGGTAAAACGGTTTGAGCCAAATAAGACCTCCCGTCTGTCAAAATTCCTTGAAAGCCCTCAGAAAGTTTGGTCAAAAAGTCAACCATGCTTGTACGATCCGTACGGCTGGTTTAGCCATGTGAAAAATCTCATACCAGCAGCCTGTGTCAGCTAATTTCCCACCGATAAAACTCACTTTCACCTATGCAAAAAATTGTCAGATACATGTCAAAGTCCGTACAGTTGAGTCAAAACATGTTTTGGGATTCCTCGACACCTCGAAATGGCCACAAAGCCCTCTCGGGCCCAAGCTTGCTTGACGGATGAATTTGCAAAACAAAGTTTCAAACATTAAAAGACAACAAGTTTAATACACATTTTTTTTTTAATAAAATAAAACAAAAGAAAAATTGTTCACAATAGGTACATCCTAATCAGAATCTGGGTAAGGATCCTCTGGGGGTGAGTAAACCCTCTCCAAGGGACGAGACGGGTACATGTTGGGATCAAAGAAAAAGATGGACTCCACCAAGCTCGAGCCTTCACCCGAAGAGGATTGGCCCGGAAAGAAAGAAGGAGGAACCTGGGAAGGAGGACGGGGTGTCTGGTCGGCTGGGGGTCCACACGCTCCAAGGCCAAATGAGCGAAAGGGTCCAGGGCAAGCTCGTGAAAGCCGGGGTCACGGAGCGAATCCCGAAAGGCCTCTTAATCATCTTTGCCTAAGGTGTGGTGACGAACAAAAGACGGGGGTAGCTCTACGCTTGAGGCTCGTCGGAAAGACCTCTCCCCACCACTCACCGAGTTCCTTCCCGGCGCGAACCGGGACTCAGTCCGAGGCCCCTTGGAAGAACGACCAACAAACATCTTCAGCCACCTTTTGGCCCGTTTCATGAGGGAAGGCTTATCCAACAGAGCCCGCGCTGCAATCTGCACAGGGAAATTAAAATGCTCAGTGGAAAAGATAGGGGTATGGGATGAATAAGTGTGTGCGAAGGAAAGCATACCACGCCCGCAGGAGCATCCTCAGGTGGGGCCCCCTCTCCCGCTACAGATGTAGCCACCATATGGACACGGTGGTCCGAATAGACGTATGAATAATCCTACCATATTGAGGGAGCCACCCTAGAAGCTACTACTTGTGGCGACCACAGCTTCCGGGCCACGAAGCTCCCATACAGCTCGTCAGTAATGAAATCAGTGGCACTCGCTCCCATAAGATAAGGGTCATCCCTTCGGTCAATAAACATGGAGTCAGGAAGATCAACGGGAGCCCTCTGCATCAGCTCGAGCCCGTGCTGCCAGAGCACTCTCTCCCCTAAATAGAAGGCCTCTCCTCGGAACCCCACCAGGAGCCTCCTCTCCCGTGTAACCCGCAGGGCCTCAGATAGGTCAACGCCTAGCCCTTGCCCCTCATACCTCAACCAAGGAAAGAGGTTGAGTTCGGCCGGTATGGTGCCCCTCAGCACTGCCCGGACGTCGGCATGGAGAACGGAGACACGCCTCTTGGACCCCCTCTTATTTCGAGCCTCTCGAGCCCAACAGACCATGGCCGTGAATGTAATGGCTGGGTCTACAGTCTGCTCCCACGGATAGCCACGAAAGATCTCGTAGTACCAAGCCTGAAAAGAAAATGGCAAGGGAAACGTTAAGATGCCGAAAACCGAAAAAAAAGGAGAATGAGAAGGAGAAAACAGAATGAGGGAAAGAAAAGAATCTACCTCCAAGGCAAATTGGAAGCAAGCCAGGGACTTGCTCGCTTTCCGGCTGAACTTTTCAAGCTCCATATACAGCTCGGCCAATCCAGCCTCCCCCCAAGCGATACTCCAGGCGGTCTCAGGAGTAGTCAATTACCCAAGGAGAGGGAACATGCAGGTAGTGTCGGCATTGGCAAAGAGGGTGTTGCTGAGAAGGAGCCACACATAAGCTCGTCCGAGCTGCTCCGCGGTCACCAAGCCCGCCAAATATGCTGGGATCCTGTCCCGAATGGGCCGCTCAACAGCCTGCACAGTAATTCCTAAGCCCTTGGTAGGGCCCGAGAAGCCAATGAGTGCCTCGATGTCCGGGGATGAGAGCCGGTCGGTCCAGATAACAGGCCCACCGCCAAAGGAAAGCCCGGTGATGGCAGAAAAGTCGGCCGGGGTCACAGTCACTTCCCCCAGCTCAAATGGAAAGTGTGGGTGGTATCCCACCAATGCTCGCCCAAGGCAGTAATGAGCCCAAGACTCCTGTTAGTGCTCGCCAGCTGGCCCACAGCATGAATGAACGGCACCAGGCCGGTGCCCTCTACCCAATCTCTCAGACCAGGCTCGTCGCCAACAGCCATGGGCATAGCCTCCCACAGAGAGCAGCACATGTCACCCCGAGATTTGGGATCACCGCCCTACAGGTAAACACAGCAAAGGTATGAATAACACAGATTTAAAATACCAATGCATGTGATAAATGAATGGGATGAATGAATCATGTGAATGAAAATGTGTCTTTCCCCTTTTCAAATTGCGATAAGCGTTTGAGGGCGTGTTCATGAAGATAGGTTTTTACCTTTTTCAAATTGAAGGTGTGTCTTGAAAAAGGTTTTCTCCCATCCCTTTTGTGAACCTCAGTATACCGAATCCTTATGTAAGTGCGGTAACTTGTCCTAGGAAATACTAGCGTGCACTCGAATGTGTCAAAATGACTAGTTGAACCTAAGGTACAAGTAGTTTATGAATGAATTGCGGGACGACACTCTTTGATTTTGGGAAAGTATAGCTAGGCATGTCCAAATGACAAAATGAGAACATGCCCACGTCCATAGTGATCTCAACGACAAAAAAATGAAGCTAATTTCGTGAAATTGTGTCAAGAAGTGTAAAGATCTTGAATAACATGAACGTAGACCCTAGAACTAGGGAATGCACAAAATTGCTCAAAACGGACATAAATCGAGTAGGAAAGGATGATTACCGCTCATTCGTGACATAGATGGACATTGGGAGACTTGTAGAAACCCGCTCCCACATCATTTAAGGCAATATGGTAGCCCCGGAAGTTGCGTACCATATTGAGCCTTCTATCCGCTCCCCTTGGGTAACCACTTCTTGCCCGAGCATCCATGAGCGAACCTAGAACGAATTAGGTAGAAATTTCAGGAAAATGGTGAAGATTATGCTCTCAAAAATCGCCTCTCCCTATCTGTTTTTCGGCCTGAACTTCAAAAAATAAAGCAGACCATCCGTATGGCTGCTATTTTGAAAAAGAAGGAGACGCCTCCTTAAGCCGTACGGCTGGTTTGGGCGAGAGGAAATTACAGCCCACAATTTACACTTTGGCCCCTGGCGCCTTGAGCATGGTTCCCCCTAGGTTTCTGAAATAGGACTTAGGCCCCTCCCCCTTGGAAAATGTCCAGAATGCCCCTTCTGGCTCGTGAACCTAGAAAAATTAGGTTCCCACTGAAAATGTGTCCGGGCAGTCCATAGATGGACGTAAGACCAGCTTTGTTGAAATTGACCCGGCCGTGTTTCGTAAGCCCGAGTCAAGAATGCGAGCTTTGTTGAAATTGACCCGGCCGTGTTTCGTAAGCCCGAGTCAAGAATGTAAGCTTTGTTGAAATTAGCCCGGCCGTGTTTCGTAAGCGCAGGTTAAATCTAGCACGGCCGTACATCGTAAGCCCAGGTTAAGAGTGTGAAATTAGCCCGGCCGTACTTCGTAAGCCCAGGTTAACAGGTTAAAAATATGAAAAAGTATCCTTTGGCAGTCCGGTGTGACGTAAGACCATGAGGTTTTGTGAGATTATGTCTTTTGGCCGTCCGGTGTAACGTAAGACCAAAGGTTTCGTTAGATTTGCCCTTTGGCCGTCCAGCGTGACGTAAGACCATTAGGCTTCGTTAAACTTTCCCTTTGGCCATCCAGCGTGACGTAAGACCATTAGGCTTCGTTAAACTTGCCCTTGGGCAGTCCGGAATGACATAAGTCCATTAGGCTCCGTAAGATTCATCCTTGGCCGTCCGGGGTGACGTAAGACCATTGGATTTTGTCGACCCGGCTGTACTTCGTAAGCCCAGGGTAGAAAGTGAAATCGTGAAAGTCCCGGCCGTACCTCGTAAGTCCAGGATGAAAGTTAAGACGTTATCGCCTCGGCAGCCCTTGGTAGGGCGTAAGACCAGTATAGTCATGATTAGGTTAAGAAAACCTTTGTCCCCAAGAGTGGCCAGGTTAGAGAAAACCTATCAATATGTCCCGGCAGTCCGGAGGGACGTAAGACCAGCCTTGTAGTCGACCCTCTGCCATGAAACAAGTTGACTAGTTTGAGTAGTCAACCCTCTGCCATGAGACAAGTTGACCAGTTTGAGTAGTCGACCCTCCGCCATGAGACAAGTTGACCAATTTGAGTAGTCGACCCTCCGCCATGAGACAAGTTGACTAGTTTGAGTAGTCGACCCTCCGCCATGAGACAAGTTGACCAGTTTGAGTAGTCGACCCTCCGCCATGAGACAAGTTGACTAGTTTGAGTAGTCGACCCTCCACTATGAGACAAGTTGACCAGTTTGAGTAGTCGACCCTCCGCCATGGGACAAGTGGACCAATTTGAGTAGTCAACCCTCCGCCATGAGACAAGTTGACCAATTTGAGTAGTCGACCCTCCGTCATGAGATAAGTTGACCAGTTTGTGTAGTTGACCCTCCGTCATGAGATAAGTTGACAGTTACCCTCGAGACGACCCTCTCCGATAGAGCCAAGTCGATCGAGTCTAGCCTTTGAGCCATGCCCATCATTTGAGCCTCTAAGCCATGCCAGCCCCCTTTGGTCAACCCCCTCCGAATAGGGCCAAGTTGACCAAGCCCGGCCTTTGGGCCATGCCTGTTTAGGAAAGGATAAATGGATATCCACCTAAGGCCCATAGGTTTGAGTAGCCTTAAAATCTCTCAGCCGAACTACGTTAGGCTTGATTCCCTCGAATAGGGATACGTAGGAATCCTATACCTCTAGGTCCAGCCATAGAACAAATCGGCTATGCCGTCCTCCCATCAAAATGGGATGCTTCTTATAGGTTTGAGTAGCCTTAGAATCTCTCACCCAAATCGGCTATGGCGTCCTCCCATCAAAATGGGATGCTTATAGGTTTGAGTAGCCTTAGAATCTCTCACCCAAATCGGCTATGGCGTCCTCCCATCAAAATGGGATGCTTATAGGTTTGAGTAGCCTTAGAATCTCTCACCCAAATCGGCTATGCCGTCCTCCATCAAAATGGGATGCTTATAGGTTTGAGTAGCCTTAGAATCTCTCACCCAAATCGGCTATGCCGTCCTCCCATCAAAATGGGATGCTTATAGGTTTGAGTAGCCTTAGAATCTCTCACCCATATCGGCTATGCCGTCCTCCCATCAAAATGGGATGCTTATAGGTTTGAGTAGCCTTAGAATCTCTCACCCAAATCGGCTATGCCGTCCTCCCATCAAAATGGGATGCTTATAGGTTTGAGTAGCCTTAGAATCTCTCACCCAAATCGGCTATGCCGTCCTCCCATCAAAATGGGATGCTTATAGGTTTGAGTAGCCTTAGAATCTCTCACCCAAATCGGCTATGCCGTCCTCCCATCAAAATGGGATGCTTATAGGTTTGAGTAGCCTTGAAATTCTCTCACCCAAATCGGCCAAGCCATCCTCCCATCATATTGGGATGCTTGTTTTATTGACAACCCCGCTTTCTTCAAAAGCGACGTTGCCGAGGGGCTCTGTAAGTGCCCCAATCTGAAATCGACCTACTTTAGAGGAATTCTTGGTACCATTTAGGGATAAACCAATGGGCCAGGACCTCACTAGGATAAACCTGATATTCCAGGACTGAACTGGAATTAAACTTGGAAAATCCAGAAGCTCGCCAAGTCGAGTCGTACGGATGGTTTGGGCACATGAGGTCCCTAGCCGTACGACTAATATGGGCACCCTCAGCCTCTATAAATTGAACCCCATGCTGATCATTTCAGGGGGGAGAAAATGTTTTGAGAGTTGTTACTCTACCAGTTTGAGAGCAGAAAGTGAGTTATACACATATTTGAGTGATTAGAGAGGAAGATAGGCATAACCATCATAGGTGAAGCCTCCTTCTCCACATCTTCTTCTTCATCTCAAACTCTCTTTTATCTTTGTTAATATTACTTGTTCATCTTGTATTATTTCTTCTTGTTCTTGCAAAGTCTTGTCCATTTCAAGCACTTTACATTTCTTGCAAGTCTTGTCCATTTCAAGTACTATATCTATATATTATACAAGTCTTGGCCTTCCAAGCTATATATATTATGATTATATATGTATGTGGTCCAAATCATGAGGTGATTCAAGGTGCCCTTCACACCTAGTGTATGATTTATGGGATAAAACCTAGGATGATCATGATTTGTTATATTTCATGTTGATGTTGTTCTTGTTTGGCCATAAGATTCATGATTGGGGGATAAAGTTTCAATCTTTATCATCCCAACCATGACCTAGCCATAAATCACAAAGTATGGGACATAAAGATTTGATCTTTGTGTTATATTTGTGTCCCTAAAGGTTTAAACTTGCATAATAAGTCCATTTTGGTGGTAAAGTTTCAATCTTTATCCACCAGAATGGTCATTTTGGCCTAAATGCCGTGTTCATCAACTTTTCATAAATTTATCCAATGATTGCCTTTGACCACACCCAAATCTTTGTTTTTGGGGTTCCTTCGGTGATCAAAGTGCATAGAAATGAACCTTCCAAAGTCTTGTTATTAATCATAAACTGGAAATCAACATTCCAGTCCAGTTTCAGCAAAGATACTCTGTTTTGACTGAAACTGGACTATTTTTCTGATAAACTGTAAAACTGCCCTGGAGAGCCCTCTCCATCCGTACGACTACTTTGGCCGGGGTGGACATTTTCCAATTTCTTCCTTTTTGACCAGAAAGTTTGCAAAATAAACCTTTTCTGTTAAAAAATTAACTGGTTTTGTCAAAACAGTCAGTTTCTCCCATTTTGAAAACACACACACACACAAGCACTTTCGTTAAATAACATTAGGGAGACTCGGCTTTGTCCGAGGTGGCTTGGGTGACGTGAAACTCTTCCCATGACGTAACCTGACCTCCGAACTAATAGAATCTCTAACCTTTTCTTTTGTTGGGTTAAATAATTAACAAAAGTGGCGACTCCGTTATGTTTTGTGAGATAACCGTGTTTGGCGTTTCGCCCCCAAAACACGTCGCATTTTCTGCGCGTGGGGGCGGGATCCTTATAGGTGCAACTCATCTAAGCCATGCAAGGTCTCCCCACTACAAGAGGGATTATGCTAAATTGTTGCTCCTTCGCCTGCAAGACAATCTCAGCCAGTTGCGCGTCCACAGTCCCGAGGGGTGTAACGAACAGGACCACGCTGAAAAGGAAAACTGCCATGGCATTCCTCTTAAAAGAATGAATCGCCGTATCCTCCGAATGCAAACTGAAATCATCGGCAACCCAGTTATGTCAACCGCAGTGCCGTGCAACATCTTCCTCATGTCTCCGACAGGGAGATTTAACACGTCGGACCAAGAATCGATCACGCCTCTATGATATTTGGGGACGGAAATTTGGCCCGTCAATGGCATGCCAAGCATCACACCAAAGTCATCGACAGTCGGCACCATTTCGTTTGCCAAAAAATTGAAGGTATGACTGTCACAATCCCAAAAGGCTGTAGCAGCCTTCAACAAATGCAAATCCGGCTTTAAAGTCCGAAGCGTGAAGAGAATCGGAACCCAAATCCTTCACGAAAGCCTTCTTAGGGTGGGTCTTGAAAGAATAAACGAAGGTTGACAAGTCCTTCTCATACTCACCAACAACCTTGGCATCAAGAACGAAAGAATTGGAAGCCATGGAAAGTGTGAATTACAAGCAAAGCAAAGAAAAGATGTTCAAGAATGGCAGAATATAGCTGTTGGGGGAATATGTTTGAACAAAGGCTGCTATTATAGCTGTTAGGGATATTTTGGCCAGCAAATGTCAAGCCCCAAAATTCGCTCCCCAGAAGCGCGCGCCTCCCGCAACCCACTTGGGAAGCGCGCGCGTCCCATAGTCACTGGCCGGGCGCCCGCCTCCCGTCTCAGAAGTGCCTCAACCGGCCCTTGTCAAAAGAAGAAAGCATGCAAGAATAAAAGACCAGGTGCTCCCGAGAATCAACAAGGTCAACATTCTTCATCAAAGCCACAAAAGCTCCACCCTTGGTGACACAGTTGGGCACACATTAACTTGGTCCGCCCCTAAGGCATGTCTAAATTAAAATAAGATAGAAACCCCCACTAAATCCTAAAGTAGGGCGTATCTTTCCTTTCGAGTCAAGGTCTATCTCGACATTTTCCTCTCTAAAAAGGGAAAACCTCATCTTTCCGGTCCGCACCCCACTAAAGTCAACATCAAGTGCAGCTCCGAACGACACACGTCAGAGACAGCTACAAACAGCAACTCGATCCGCGGGAAACCACTGAAATCACCACTTCTCAAGCAACGTAACGGGTTCACTAACGGATTCGTTAACAAGGGTTTACTAACAGAATCATTCAATGGATTCACCAACGGATTCATCAAGCGGATTCACTAACGGATTCGTCAACAAGGGTTAGTAACGGACTCATCCAAAGGATTCACTAACGGATTTATCAAACGGATTCACTAACAGATTCGTCAATAAGGGTTCACCAACGGACTCATTCATAGGATTCACCAACGAATTCATCAAACGGGTCACTAACGGATTCGTCAATAAGGGTTCACCAACGGACTCATTCAAAGGATTCACCAACGAATTCATCAAACAGGTTCACTAACGGATTCGTCAACAAGGGTTCACCAACGGACTCATTCAAGGGATTCACTAACGGATTCATCAAGCAGATTCACTAACGGATTCGTCAACAAGGGTTACTAACGGACTCATCCAAGGGATTCACTAACGGATTCATCAAACGGATTCACTAACGGATTAGTCAACAAGGGTTCACCAATGGACTCATTCAAAGGATTCACCAACGAATTCATCAAACGGGTTCACTAACGGTTTCGTCAACAAGGGTTCACCAACGGACTCATCCAAGGGATTCACTAACGGATTCGTCAAACGGATTCACTAACGGATTCATCAACAAGGGTTCACCAACGGACTCATTCAAAGGATTCACCAACGAATTCATCAAACGGGTTCACTAACGGATTCGTTAACAAGGGTTCACCAACAGACTCATTCAAAGGATTCACTAACGGATTCATCAAACGGACTCACTAATGGATTCGTCAACAGAGTTTACTAACGAACTCATTCAAGGGATTCACTAACGGATCCACTAACGGATCCGTCAACAGAGTTTACCAACGGACACATTCAAGGGATTCACTAACGGATTCATCAAATGGATTTACTAACGGATTCGTCAACAGAGTTTACTAACGGACTCATTCAATGGATTCACTAACGGATTCATCAAGCGGATTCACTAATGGATTCGTCAACAAGGGTTCACTAACGGACTCATTCAAGGGATTCACCAACGGATTCATCAAGTGGATTTACTAATGGATTCGTCAACAAGGGTTCACTAACGGACTCATTCAATGGATCCACCAACGGGTTCATCAAGCGGATTCACTGACGGATTCGGCAAACAGATTCAACAAATGGATTCACGAACGGATTCATCCGGCAGATTTACAAACGAATCATGAAACCTCCTCTATCAAAAAAAGCTGCTCACACAGGGAGAGCACCCCTATCTCTCGCAATTTCAAATTCATGCTTTTATCGAGTCTTTGCTTTTTCTTGGTGATGTCCTCGGCGGGTGAACTTTCTTTCGTCGACGCGTTTTGCCTTGCAAACCACGTCACCGAGGGGCTTTGTAGACACCCCACCTTGGACCACTCACCCCGGTTGCACGGTTGATCTTATGTTTCTCCCTCTTTTAAGTGATTCTCGTTAGTTTTTGTTACCCCCGTTAAGTTCTTGACTGACTTCGTTAAGTCCAGGGACTAAACTGAATAACAGGGCTAACTTTCTAGTCCATTCTGTCAAAAACGCCTTCTCTGAGTCGTGCGCCTCTGACCATAGGAGCCAAAAGCGCGCGCCTTTCGCCCCCAAGGTGGGAAGCGCGCGCCTCTGGGAGTCAGTTACAGATTTCTGTCCAAGAATCCCTCCCTTGCTCATTTTACATGATTCTGCCTGGGAAAGATTTCTTGGTGACTGAGTTTTGACGCCAAAAACATTTGTTTTCACCTATAAAAACATCCCTTTCCACCATTTCAAAGGACCTTTTTTTAGCACTCTTTCAAGGACCAAAAATTCTCTCTACACAAACTATACCAAAATCATTTCCAAGGCTTTTTCAAGGAAGTCACGAAGAAGTGTTTGAAGGTCTTCGAAGCATAGGTAAAAGTCCAAATTTTCCCTTTCCTCTCTACTTCATCTCTTCTCTCTTTTACTTTAATCAAACGTGCAATCACCCAAATCATTTTGGGACATGACACCAATGATCGCTTCATTCCATTAAAGTTGGCCAAGGAGTCATCTCCCTACATTCCAAATACCTTTTTAAAACCCCCCTTTAATCATCAAGAACAAGAAGAACATTTGTTTTTATGTAGACATTGAACAAGCAAGACAAACATTAGTTGGGCGAGATGGGTGTTTAAGTACTTCCCATCTCGTAACCTTACCCCCGAACCTCATAACAAGAATCTCTGTTTTCGTAATCAAACTTAGGCTAAAATATTAGGTTTTCTTATGTTCCTCTAAAACATAGGTGGCGACTCTACAATCTAAAACACGAATAGACATCCTAGGGAATAGCACACGCGCTCTAGCCAAGCCGTGCCATCCCCGGGGTATCTATATCTAGAACCTAATCATATCTTATGGGTTTATGTGTAAACCCATTACCAACTTAGTGTAATCCTATAGGGTCACACACAATTAGAATGAATTGATAAAAGGTAAAAAGGGCAGATTTCTGGTCTGGCACGACCGTGCCAGATATAAAGCACGACCGTGCCATTCGGCATAGCGGTGCCAAATATAAGCACGACCGTGTCATTAATCAGCAGCCGGGAAGGAAGGTGCGCACCAATTGGCACAACCGTGCCAATTATAGGGCACGACCGTGCCAGAGCTGCTTGGACAGAAAGTTTTCAGCTTAATTTGGGTGACGGGATTTAGGTTTCCTAGGTCCTTAAGGGTTAAGGACTAGGACCTATATAAACATCTTTTCACCAGCCATTAAGCATATGAAACCTAGTTGTTTGGAGAAACAATATTCTTGATCAAAGATTAAGAATTCATAAATTCATATAGCTTTTTGGTCTAGCAACCAAGATCAAGATGCTTCTTGATATTTGTTTGTGGTGTGGATACCAATAGAGGGTGAAGCTTATCACCTCCATAGTTCGTGTTCTTGTTCTTGATCAAGTTTCAAAGTTCCACCAAGAATCAAGGTTGTTATTCAAAGGCATCAAGGGTTAGTATTCTAGTATTCATTACGCATGTATTTGAATTAATCATATGAATGTGTCTATGGGCTTTGGGTTTCATGAAAATTTAAATGCTTTATTTCCGCTGCGCATGATTTGAGGAAACCCAACACATTCAATCCCATCAGACGGCCTCTACTTCTAGGTTTGTGTCTGAACTGCAATCACTTCAGTCGTAGCTCTACTCGGCTGTTGATTCCATTAAGGGGGAGAAGAGAGAAGAATCTTATAAGCAACAACAGTTTGATGAGAAGCTGGATGAAATTCTTTCTAATCAGTTCAAGTTACTTGAAATGGTTAAAGTCAATCATGAGATGTACAACTTGAAGCAGGATACTGTAAATGAAAGGCTGTCATCTCTGGAAGAAATTTTTTCTAAACTGTCACACTCATTTGATACCAGCTCGGTTCTTCTGCGTAAGAAGATAGACAGCATGGAAAAATGTATGAAGAAACCGACATTGATTTGCCTTCATGCCGCTTGAATTCTCATCCACTTATGCAACCGAGGCAAGAAATGCTGTTAATGAAGAACAAGAAGCTGAAACCGCACTGGATCAACAAGCAGATGGAGCTACTACTGGGAAGGATCCAGCCGATGATCAAGCTGCATAAATTTCTTATGTAATTTTTGCTTGTTCATTTCTTTGTTATTTCCTCTTATAATTCCTTGTACTTGTAACTACCAAACCTTATAATTGAATTATATGAGAAGATGCATTGCATTGCAGTTTCAAAACTTTGTTTATTCAAACTGCTTGTTTGTGAAACAATGCTTGCATTTTTCAAAACTCATGTACTAAGTTCATCATGAAAAATCTTTTATGTGCATTTGTTTTAAACATTCAGTTTAAACTTGCACATCTGATCTTCAAAATCATATCTTTATATATGCATCTGAATGATTATTCCTTCTATCTGTTCTTCATTTCCTTTATTTTAGATAGTTTAGGAATCTATGATTAAGCATAGTGTGTGCATTGACTTGGGGAATTAAGTTTCAAGAAAATTTCATTTGGACATGTTATTACCAAGTACAATGTTTGCTTTACCATAGTGTGGTAATGGCATCAATCAAATAGGGGGAGATTGTTAGGATTCATTGTTAGACTGCCCTACTTGATTTGATTGATCCATGCCACGTGTCTTTTTATGGACTATAGGAAATATGTAATGAAGTTATACTTCAATTTTTTAGATAAGTCTATTTCTAGATTTTTATTTGTCATAGGTTGAGTTATGATTCGGTTTTCCCTAAGCGGTTTGGTCCTTCAAACCGCACTCGTTGCTATACTTGAACTGCCAGCATGGAGCCGTATATTTTCATCAAACCGCGTTATGTGGCTTTGATGAAACCGCACTTCAAGTCTCGTATGGAACCGCTGATGCTACCTTAGTGGAACCGCATATCATGAAACAGCGTACTGCAGTTTCATTGAAACTGCACTTCAAGTTCATTCATAAAACCGCTCCTGCATCTGGTGGAACCATAGAGCGTTTATTGAAGAATTCAAGTGTTGTCATTTATTCATTGAGACAAACATTCCATTTACAACCATAAAGGAATGATTTATGACTTGACAAATAACTTCGAGTTAACTTGGAGTACCTGCAAGGAATGTTGGTTTTGTCCTGTAAATTTAAATGTTTACCGTTAGTCCTTTCTCTGCAACAAAGGACAATTCAGGTAGTGGTGCTATAAATACCTAGGATTACAAGACAAAACAAAGGACGAAAATGACAAGTCAACCAATGGGATTTTTATAGCAGCTGTACCATCAAGATTTGAACCAGATCCTTGTCCAACGGTCACAAGACTGCTCTCCTATAGCCTTCATTTTCCAACAATGAAGGTTGCTGAGCTTCAAGAGAGAAAATTTCCCAAGTGTTCAAAGTTTTCTTTGAAGATTTTACCCAGATATTCAAACCTTCAAAGATCTCCTTAGCAAACCCATAATTCTTCAAAGCTTCAAGCCAAACAACCATTCATTACTCAGCCTTGTACACCGAAAGTTTTCATTTGCTCAACATCACTTAGATCATTAGATCATTTGATTTATTTCCCCCCCCCCACACCCGATTTGTATGATCATATAGATTATACACTTCGAAAACACCAGTTGTTAGAATAGCTTTTATAGGTTATGTTGGGTTTCGTAGTAACATGCGCAGCGGAAATTAGCATTTAAAATTTATGAAACCCAAAGCCCATAGATCCATTCATATGATTAAATCAAATACAAGAAATATGAATACTAGAAAAACTAACCCTTGATGACTTTGAATTTGGTCTTTGATCTTGGTGGAGAAATTGAAACTTTGATCACGAACAAGCAAGAACACGAACTTGAAGATGATGAGTATCACCCTCTTGCGGTATCCACACCTAGAACGAATATTAAGAACACTTGATCTTGGTTGCTAGACCAAAATTGTGAAACACGTTTTCACAATCAATATGAACTATATGGAATTATGTTTGTGTATTATTTTGTTCTTCAATCTAGGATGTCTTAGAACAAAATAAAACTCTCTCAAACCCTTTGGAGACTTGCACAAAAGCTATGATTTGTTTTGGCCCGAATTTGGCTGTTTATATACAAGTTAGACCTATTCCAAATAGGAAACTTGTGTCTAAACCCGTCCAAAATTCTTTTCCAAAACAAATTAGGAAACCAGTCCCGAAATGGTGTGCGGCCGCCCAAAACCCCTGTGCGGCCGCACATCTATCTGGAAGGTTTCTGGTACTATTTGACCCAAAACCCCTGTGCGGCCGCCCAACCCATATTGTGCGGTCGCACACTTGTCCAGATTCCCATAGTTTCCAAAATTCTAATATAGGCCTTATTTAAGATTCGTTCTATTGTGTGTGACCCTCTAGGATTATACTAAGTTGGCAATGGGTTCAAACATGAAACCATAAGATATGATTAGGTTCTAGCAAACCGTCATACGTACCCAAATAGTATAACTAGATACAAGTTCGCATTCCTTTAGAACATGTCACAATCCCTTTGTCCACGATGCCATTGAACACAAGTCATGGTCAACAAGTCAACTTGTTTTGTTAAATACTTTCTCGATTCCGAATATGTTCATAATACAAATGACATTGATCTAATCAATTCATTTGAGTCCGGCCGAACATTTTCATCAACATCATTCCTACGAGAGGCCTAAGCTTGACATCTCTCCGAAGAGGGACAAATCCATTTAGCTTATTACTCTTCCCTACGTGAATCCGATTATGCCAATCATACCCTTTATAACTACCCGGTTAAAGGTAGCGTTTGAAGATGTTAAACATAATGTTCATCAAGTGGAAGACTATAATAACTTCATGTCTAAGGATTCAAATGACATAACTAATATGAGATATATATACGACATAGACCATGACATAAATCTCATACAGCGGGTCATGTCCAGTACCTTATTCCAAACAAGTACCCATAAATCTAACATGATCATCCCATGATCATTTAGCCTTTATACTAGTGCTTAACAAGTACTAGGGACGGAGATTATTATAAGTAAACATGAACAACAATAATAATCAAAACATCTCTTTATTGATATGAAATAAATGACAATAATTACAACGTTTATTAAACGTGCCTAGGGCACCACTACCAACAATCTCCCACTTGCCCTAAGCCCAATCTCCCATGTATCTAATACCCATGGACCTAACATGACCTTCATGTTTAGCTTGTGGAAGTCCCTTTGTTAGCGGGTCCGCAACATTGTCATTAGTACGTACTCTGCATATATTTACGTCTCCCCTATCAACGATTTCTCGAATGATATGAAAGCGCCTAAGTATGTGTTTGGATTTCTGATGTGCTCTTGGTTCCTTTGCTTGAGCAATAGCACCATTATTATCGCAATAAAGGTCTATTGGATTAGCAATGCTAGGAACCACTCCAAGTTCAGTAATGAACTTCTTAATCCAAACAGCTTCCTTTGCAGCATTCGATGCAGCAATATACTCAGCTTCCGTTGTAGAATCAGCGGTTGTACTCTGCTTGGAACTCTTCCAGCTTACAGCTCCACCATTTACATAAACACAAAACCCGATTGCGACCGACTATCATCTTTGTCGGTTTGGAAGCTTGCATCTGTGTAAGCATTTACCACGAGATCATATTCCATTCCTCCATAGACCAAAAATGAGTCTTTAGTTCTTCTCAAGTACTTAAGAATCGCTTTTACAGCCATCCAGTGATTTTCACCGGGGTCGGATTGGTATCTACTTGTCATGCTTAAAGCATAAGATACATCCGGCCTAGTACAAATCATAGCATACATGATGGACCCAATTGCCGAAGCATATGGCACATCATTCATTTTCTCACGCACATTGAGTCTTGCTTAGAGAAACTCCATATAACACTGGTAGGGTCCCTCTTTTAGAATTTTCCATACGGAATCTTCTAATGACCTTGTCAATGTATGTACTTTGTCTTAAACCAAGTAGCCTCCGTGATCTATCTCTATAGATCTTAATGCCAAGTATATATGCGGCTTCACCCATATCTTTCATTGCGAAACACTTTCCCAACCAAGTCTTTACAGACTGAAGTGTGGGAATGTCGTTTCCAATGAGTAATATGTCATCCACATATAAAATCAGGAATATCACTATGCTCCAACTAATCTTCTTGTATACCCAAGGTTCATCTTCGTTCTTGATGAAACCAAACTCTTTGACCAATTCATCAAAACAGAGATTCCAACTCCTAGAAGCTTGCTTTAATCCATAGATGGATCTCTGCAATTTGCATACCTTAGAATCTTGTTCAAAAACCTTCCGGTTGTGTCATATACACATCCTCTTGTAGTTTCCATTTAGGAAAGCGGTTTTGACATCCATTTGCCATATTTCATAGTCATGATATGCGGCAATGGCAAGCCAAATTCTTATAGACTTGATCATTGCTACGGGTGAAAAGGTCTCATCATAGTCAATACCATGAATTTGCCTATACCCTTTCGCTACAAGCCTAGCTTTGTAAGTATGCACACTTCCCATCCATGTCAGTCTTCTTCTTGAAGACCCATTTGCATCCTATGGTTTTTACACCTTCGGGCGCATCAATCAAATTCCAAACTTGATTGTCTTGCATGGATTGCAATTCGGATTCCATGGCTCCAAGCCACTTATCAGAATCAGGAGAAGACATCGTCTCTTGGTAGGTTGTAGGTTCATCATTCTCAATGATTTCCACCTCATTACTATCCGTCACGAGAAATCCATATATCTCAGGCTCGGATCGTTACCTACTAGATCTGTGAGTTGCTTATGTATTTTGAACAGGTTCCACAACTCCTTATGGTTCTTGTTCTTGTTCCACTATTGGTTCAATGTTATTTTCTGGGTCTCAAATTTCTTCAAGATTTATTTTACTCCCACTGATTTCTTTGGAGAGAAACTCTTTCTCTAGAAAGACACCAGTTTGGGCAACAAACACTTTGTTGTCCTCTCGGTTGTAAAAGTAATATCCTTTAGTTTCCTTAGGATATCCCACGAAAATACATTTATCAGATTTTGACAAAAGCTTCGTAATCCCAAATCTTCATGAAAGACAAACTAGGTTTCTTTCCGCTCCACATCTCATATGGAGTCTTTGGAACCGATTTAGTTGGAACTTGATTTAGTGTGAAAGCAGCGGTTTCTAGGGCGTAACCCCAAAAGGATATTGGAAGATCAATTTGACTCATCATTGATCGAACCATGTCTAACAAAGTCCGATTTCTCCTCTCGGACACACCATTCCATTGTGGTGTTCCGGGTGGAGTTAATTGTGAAACTATTCCACAATTCTTTAGATGATCATCAAATTCATGACTCAAGTATTCTCCACCTCGATCCGATCAAAGTGCCTTAATACTTTTGCCAAGTTGTTTTTCTACTTCATTTTGAAATATTCTAAATATCTCAAATGCTTCACTTTATGTTTCATTAGGAAAACATACCCAAATCTACTATAATCATCGTGAAGGTTATGAAGTATTGAAATCCTCCCCTAGCATTGCTACTTAATGGTCCGCATACATCGGAATGTATCAACCCCAATAAGTCACTTGCCCTTTCACCTAACTTGTAAAAGGTGTCTTAGTCATTTTTCGAAGAAGACACGACTCACAAGTGTCATATGACCCAAGGTCACATGAACCTAAGAGACCGTCCCCATGGAGTTTTGAGATACGCTTCTCATTAATATGACCAAGACGGCAATGCCAAAAATAAGAATGATTTACATCATTAGGTTTAGATTTCTTATTTATATGATAGATATTTTCATTATTTTCATTCTTGACATCCAAGACATAAAGGCCATTAAATGAATTAGCAATACCATAAAGCACATCATTTAAGTAAATAGAAAATTTCTTATTCTCAATAAGAAACTTAAAACCTTCATTATCCAAACAAGAAATTGAAATAATATTTCTACTTAAATCCGCTACATAATAGCAATTGTTCAAAACAAGTATTAAACCGGAAGGTAAAGTGACTTCATAAGTCCCTACGGCTAATGCAGCAACTCTTGCTCCATTCCCCACGCGTAGGTCTACTTCACCCTCTTTAAGTAGTCTCCTGTTCTTTAGACCCTGCACATTTAAACAAATGTGAGAACCACATCCGGTATCCAATACCCAAGAATCAGTGGTATAAAGGAGAATATCTATCATATAGATACCTGAAGTCGACGCAGCCTTGCTGCTCTTCTTCTTCTTTTGCTCTTCCAAGAAAGCCTTGCAATTACGTTTCCAATGACCAATTTCTTGACAATGGAAATAGATTGCATCCTTTTGTGAATCGGGTTTTGCCTCAGAAGCCTTGGCAACCTTTGCTTATCTTGGGTTTAACAACTTTCTTACCCTTTCTTTGGCACTAGCCTTCTTCCCATCATGAACCAAGAGCACGGGAGAACCTTTCTCCGCAATCTTCATCTCCGCAGTTTTAAGCATCCCATGCAACTCGGAGAGATTCTTATCCATTCCATGCATGTTATAATTCATCACAAACTGATTATAACTTTTAGGCAATGAATTAAGAATGAGATCCGTGGCTAGCTCCAATGGGATTGGATAGCCAAGTTTCTCAAGGTGCTCTACATAACCTTTCATTTTCAGCATGTGAGGACTCACTTGTTGCCCTTCATTCATTTTGCAAGTAGTGAATGCAACAATGGTCTTGTACCTCTCTTGCCTAGCTTGCTCTTGAAACATGGCTCTTAACTCCACGCCTATCTCATAGTCTTCCAAATGTTCCAAACTTTGTTGGAGTTTTGAGCACATGGTAGCAAGCATGAGACAGCTTACATCTCTAGAATCGTTACGATGTTTCTTGTAACTGTCTCTTTCTGCCCTAGGGGCAGTAGGTTCTGGTTCAGCAGGAAGAGGCCCATCGAGAATGTACAACTTATCTTCTTGCCTTAGAACAATTCTTAGGCTACGGATCCAATCCATAAAGTTCGTACCATTCTCTTGGAGCTTATCCTTCTCAAGGATCGATCGTAACGAAATTGATTGAGTGTTAGTAGTCATTGTCTACAAATATGCAAAATTTCCAAAATTTAATAAGTACCGGTTTCATTAAAGAAATAAATAATGTATTTTTCAAACAAAATACTCCACTAAATTATATAACCTTCATATACATCCAATGTATAATATAATTTTAATTGGGCTAAGATCCAACTTTAATTTAACTTTGAGTCCACGAAGGCGGATTACACAAAATCAAATTAATTAGGTAGACAATCATGTCAATCATATCCCATATGATTCTTAGATTCTTTTAAGAGATTCTTTGAGAAATCCTATTTCAAAAAGCATGTTAAATCTCATCTTTGCCTAGGCTCAAAACTGTTTTGACGCCCAATTAAGTCCAACCATTTGAACGTATAGTTAATGTGCCTCGCTAGGGCGTGCCCACATTATCTATCTTGCTCATACATAAATAAAGTCAATGCATCTCGCTAGGGCGGGTCTAGATTAAATTCACCCATGTATTAACAAGTGTTTTAATCATGGCATGGCAATAAAGACTTAAAACTTTCTTTGAAGGTTCATCACATATAGCATACAACACATTTATGAGCACATAATATAAACATGTTACGCATCAAGTTTAGCACTAAATTAATCTCCATTAATTTAAGCATAGTATTTATGTGTCATTAGTTTCTCTATAATTATGAGGATGAGACTCTTTGAACTTTGGTTATCATCTTCCAAATCAAGACAACAAGAATTGCGGCCGACACTAAGCCATCAGGCATCCACAATTCCGCACTAATTCAAGAAACCAAGAAAGTAGTCCATGTGGCCGAAACTAAGCAATAGATGGTATCGATAAACGTAGGCCAATTGCATCCATAATTCCACATGGATCTCCAATCATTGAATCAAGAACTTTGTTTCTCAATTTTAGCAATTATGAACTCTTCATAATTCTAGCTTCGTTTATCTTTGAAACTTTGATTGCGATCAAGTTTGGGTGTCACGACCCGAAATATAGGCTCTATTTTATTAGTAATTAAATGATTTTTATTTAATATTTACTTATTTATTTATTTAAATTATTATTTATTTAAATAATTATGTGTGCAATTTATGTGTTATAATAATTATGCCTAGCGTTTTATTCGAGTTATTTGGGCTACTGTGGAAGTGTTGGTCTTAATTGTTAGTAGGGAGTGTAGTGTTTGTGTGTAGTGTAGTGAGGGGGCCTAAGTGTAAATCTTTTAAACATTTCCCTACTCCCTCCCTACTCCTTCCCTCACCTCCCCATCCTCACACTCCATTCCCAGCCAACTCTCTCTCCCTCTCTAGCTTTGGTAAGCATTTTCTTCTCTTTCTTCTCTCTTGATTTTCTTCATCTTCCCATCATCATCTCTCATTTCTTAAAACTTGAACATTGTTTAGATCGTCGATAGGATCGCGTAGAATCAAAAATATTTGAAATCCATCAACTTTGAGATTTATCAAGTAAGTTACTTTCCCCCATTTTGATGTTAAAATGTTCATATCATGTTCATATAATGCTCTTGTTGTTATATTGGAAGTTGGATGAGTTTGCAATTTATTTGGAATTTACTTGGGTTTTTGGTCAAAAATGGTGAAATCTTGAATGTTGGGGTTTGATTCTTGATTTTGGTTGTTAAATGTTGTTGTATGAGTATTTTTAGACTTATAAGTTGTTTTGGTACATTTGTATGCTAATTAGAAGGTTGGATTTTGGTTAAAATGTGTTTGGTTTGAAAAATGGAAGAACCCATGTTGTTCTTCCCGATTTCCAGTAGTTCAGAACATTGGGCGGCCGCAACAAAAATGCCTGGGCGACCGCACAACTATCTGAAGCTTTTGGTCGTGTTTTTAGGCTTTTTGGGCGACCGCACAGTCCACTTTGGGCGGCCGCACAGAACCTCTGAAAGTTTACATTTGTTAAAATTGTGTGAATAAAGGATGCGTTTTGGTCTAAACCTTGGGTGTCCTTCTAGTTGACCTTAGTGAACATTGTAGTACACTATAGTGATAGAATTGAGTCCTTTGTGATCAAGTTTGGTTTGAAATTAATAAGTGTTAATTGAGATGGTTGGAACACTTTATTGATTGGGTTGATTCTTTGTGAATAAATACGATATGGAATTTGATTAAGTATCATTTGGAATGTGGTTCATCTTCGATGTGCGGTTTGCATTGGTTGACCTTTGTGGTAATTTAATTGGAGTGGTTCCATACTTTGGAACCTTAAGTTGTTCATTCATGCTAAATTATTATTACTTAGCATTTATTTGGAAGCCCAGCTGGCATATTTGTTGCATCGGGCGATGGGAAAGATTATAATGGCAAAGCCAAGTCCATTATAATGTTGACCATTGTTTTTCCCTTACTATACCCTTTTCCAGATTGGCCTTGGAAAAGTCAAGTTAGCGTTCCTTTGTGAATGTATCTAGCTAACGGGCATGACTTTGTGTCATGGTCCTTGTCCTTTGTGACACTTTTATGGTTATTGGTTCCGGTACCGGGTTTTCTCTTCGGCTTTCATGCTATTATGAAGATGATGATTTGTTAATTATTGAAGCTGCGCAGCGATCCTTTATTGGATGTTCCGGTTTGGAAAACCTTGGCTATATCCTTTGTTATGTGTTTATTTCCGCTGCTATCTGTTATGTGATAAATGCTATGTGCTATGCGATACTTATTATTGTTTATTGCTTATTGCATCATAGCATGTCATGTAGTTGCATTAGTAACTTATTGAGATTTATCTCACCCCCTTTTCTTTTATCTTTGTTTTTCCTTAACCCCCCCAGGTGCTAAGGATTAGTCTCGCTGATCACGAGAAAGAGGACGTCGAGTGTGGATCCATTCTTTTGGGGAAGGTTGTCATAGGTTGGTTTACATTATGTAAATGTGTAACCTTTTTGGGGTAGTTGTACCAAACAATGACGTCATTAAGAATTGTATATTTATATTTTGTTGGGCATAAACTTGTGGAAGTTTATGATAGTTGTAATTGGTTTTTATCAATCTTGGTTTTGTAAAACTTTGGATCATTACCTTTTGTTATCAAATGAAATTGTTAACTCAGTGTTTCATAGTTTTGGTTTTAGAGTCGACGTCCAGATCGCGGTCTCGGGCCCGCGGGGTCCGGGGTCGCGACAGTTGGTATCAGAGCTATGGCATTAGCTCTATGTATAAGCTAGGTGGATTAGTATGACTAGGTGGGTAGTAGTGTGCGGAGTGATTAACGGTTGATGTTTTATGCAGGTACTTGTTTACAATGGTTCGTAGAAGGAGTTGTGAAGGTAGTACCGGTAATGAAAATCAGAATGATACAAGGAAGAAGCACGTGCCATGTTTCAAGGCATGTTCGAGGCGGCCATGAAGGCCATACATGATCAAGGTCGAGGTAGAACAAGCACCACCCCGCTATGGATTGGAGCAATTTCTGAAGTTGAAACCGGTTGAATTCAATGGGGAGCCCGATGTAAGGAAGGCTGAGTTGTGGATTGAGTCGATGGAGAAGATTATGATGTATTTGGGTGTTCGGAGAGTTGTGGAAAGGTGTTAAAGCTACGGGGATGATACTCACACGGTGTATGCGTGGGAGTTGTTTGTGCGCAAATTCAAGGAGCATTTCATTCCGGTTGTTGATCAAAACCGAAAGGAGATCGAGCTACTCAACCTGGAGCAAGTGTGTTTTCTATAGCACAATACTCGGCTAAGTTCATAGAATTGCCCGATATTGCGACTATTTGGTGAGGTCCGAGGAAAAAAAGGCTATGAGATTCATTCGGGGATTGAAGACCTCCATCCGTACTCAATGATTTGCTCAAGGATGTGACTTTCCAAGATCGGTGGGACCGAGCCTACTTAATAGAGCAAGATATCGGGGAGCATAAAAGGAAGACCGAGGTAGCTAACCCGAGTAAGCAAGGAGCTCAAGGCAAGCCCCAACACCTTTCCGATAACCGAGGTAACTTTGGGGGACAATCTCAGGTCCGAGGGCAACCGACCCCAAGGAAACCCGGTACCACTTCTGGGAACCAAGGGAGCCAAATTAGGAGGCTTTTTCGTATTGTCAAAAGGAAGGTCATTTGAAGACCGTTGTTGGAAAAAAGCAAGGCAAGTGCCACCAATTGTGGTGAAAATGGGGCACTTTGCGAGAGAGTGCACGAGGCACGAGGTCAAGCATACCGAGTCAGGAGTTGGTACTAATCAGGGTCAGAAAAGGGATGCCGCTGGAAGCCCAAAGTTCAAGGGAAGATATTTGCCATGAATCAACAACAAGCTACCGATGATCCATCCGTTATTGGAGGTATTGTTTCTGTGTCTAATTGATGCGCGCGAGCGTTAGTAGATCCAGGATCATCTCATTCATACATTTCTGTGCAATTGCTTCCATGTTAAATGCTGCATTCGAGTCTTTACCGTACGTGCTGAGGTGTCGACCCTATAGGAGAATGCTTGATTTCTGATCGAGTCTTTCGTGCTTGCGATGTGGTTATATGT
>JAOWBW010002521.1:0-34107 GCA_026119855.1 Campanula takesimana | reverse complement strand
AGCTCCCACGTCGACTCCTCGATATTATGATTCCTCCAAAGAACTCGAAACAACGCAATGCTCTTGCTCCTCAACTCTTGTGACTTAGAATCTAGGATCTGGACCGGTCGTTCCTCATAAGTCATATCGGGTTCAATATCCTCCGGTATCCTCGGTAACACGTGAGATGGATCATGAACGTACTTCCGAAGCATAGAAACGTGAAAGACGTTGTGCAACCGGTCTAAAGATGACGGTAATGCGAGACGATACGCAAGAAGTCCAACTTTCCCAAAATCTCAACGGGCCAATAAACTCGGAGCCAACTTGCCTTTCTTCCCAAACCTACGAATACCCACCTTTGAGACACTTTCAAGAACACCAAATCACCGGTCTGAAAACTAAGATCTCGCCTTCGGTTATATGCGTAGCTCTTATGTCGACTCTGGGCTGTTTTCAATCTATCCCGGATAACTTTAACTTTCTCAACTGAATCCCGAAGCAAATCGATACCCAAAACTTTCGCTTCACCGACCTTATCCCAACAAATAGGCGATCTACATTTCCTTCCATATACAGGCCTCATACGGTGCCATCTCGATACTAGCCTGATAACTGTTGTTGTAAGAGAATTCCACTAACGGTAGGTGCGAATCCCAAGAATCGGAAAAGTCTATCGAACAAGCTCGCAACATATCCTCCAAAATCTGAATAGTCCTCTCAGATTGACCGTCGGTCTGGGGATGAAAAGCTGTGCTGAATCGCAAATCTGTACCCAAAGCTTCCTGAAACGCCTTCCAGAATCTAGAAGTAAACCTCGGGTCTCGATCTGACACAATGCTAACCGGAACCCCATGCAATCTAACAATCTCATCAATGTAAAGGGTCGCAAGCTTCTCCATCGAATATCTGATGTCAATAGGTAAGAAATGGGCACTCTTGGTCAATCTATCCACTATTACCCAAACACTGTCATACTTCCTACGGGTACGAGGCAGTCCCGTAACGAAATCCATAGTCACATGTTCCCATTTCCACTCGGGAATCTCTAACGGCTGAAGTAATCCCGCAGGTATCTGATGCTCGGCTTTGACCTGCTGACACGTTAAACACCTCGATACATACTCGGCTATTTCCCTTTTCATATTAATCCACCAAAATTGTTGCTTCAAATCCTGATACATCTTCGTACTACCCGGATGAATAGTATATCTCGATTTGTGACCCTCATCCAACACTTGCCTCCTTATCCCACCAACATCGGGCACGCACAAACGACCACGGAAAGTCAACACTCCACTTTAACCCAATGAAAAATCCTCGAAGTTCTTTTCCTTCAATTTACCCATTACCTTCACTAACTCGGGATCTTCCTTTTGAGCTTCTTTAATCCTCTGAATTAGGGTCGGAGACACCCTAATATTCGCAAAAATAACCCCATGTCTCGATTCACGAGGAGACCAATCTCGAACATCCTCAAGCATTTTCCACTCTCGAACCATCATCGAAGCCACATAAGATTTCCTACTAATAGCATCGGCTACCACATTCGCCTTCCCCGGATGATAAGAAATCGTACAATCATAATCCATCAACAATTCCATCCATCGGCGCTGTCTATTGTTCAATTCCTTCTGAGAGAATAGGTACTTCAAACTCTTGTGATCCGTAAAAATCTCAAACTTCGCTCCATAAAGGTAGTGCTTCCACTTGTGCAACGCAAAGACAATAGCCACTAACTCCATATCATGAGTCGGGTAATTCTGTTCACTAGGGGTCAACTTCCTCGAAGCATAGGCAATCACTTTCCCATTCTGCATCAACACACAACCCAAACCCTCTTTCGAAGCATCACTGTAAATCACTAGGCCATCGCTCCCATTAGGCAAAGTCAAGATCGGTGCGGTAGGCAACCTCTTCTTCAATTCCTCGAAACTCTTGTCACATTCTCGGTCCCCACAAACGGGACATTCTTCCGGGTCAACTGAGTCATCGGAGTAGCAATCCTCGAAAACCCCTCAATAAACCTTCTGTAATACCCGGCTAAACCCAGAAAGCTTCTAATCTCTGTCACTGATTTGGGTCTCTTCCAATCCACTATGGCTTCAATCTTTGAAGGATCCACCGAAATCCCATCTTTCGAAATCACATGACCCAGAAATGACACCTTCTCGAGCCAAAATTCGCATTTACTGAACTTCGCAAATAATTTCTCCCTCGCAAGAACGGATAAAACTGTCCTCAAGTGCTGCTCGTGCTCCTCTCGGGATTTCGAATAAACAAGAATGTCGTCGATGAAGACTACCACGAACGAATCAAGATAGGGATGGAAAACTCGGTTCATCAAATCCATAAACACGGCCGGCGCGTTAGTCAACCCAAACGGCATAACCAAGAACTCATAATGACCATACCGAGTGCGAAAAGCAGTCTCCGGAATATCCTCCGATCGAACCTTCAACTGATGGTACCCACTCCACAAATCAAGCTTGGAAAACACAACGGACCCTTGAAGCTGATCAAACAAATCATCGATATGCGGTAGAGGATACTTATTCTTCACCGTAACCTGATTCAATTTCCGGTAATCTATACACAATCTCAACGAACCATCTTTCTTCCGCACAAACAAAACCGTGTCTCCCCACGGGAAACACTAGGGCGGATAAACCCTCGATCAAGCAATTCTTGCAACTGAACCTTTAACTCCTTCAACTCTGCGGAGCTAACCTATAAGGTACTTTCGAAATTGGAGCCTTACCCGGCAAAAGGTCTATACAAAACTCAATCTCACGATCTGGAGGCATATCATACTCGGTAGAGAAAACATCGGGAAATTCCCAACTACCCGAACACTATCCAAACTAGGGGATTCCTTCCTAGTATCAAGAACACTAGCCAAATACCCCTCACAACCACTATGCAATAATTTTCTCGCTTTCATAAAAGAAATTAAGCGAACCTTTCTACTCAGAGGACTAGCCTCAAACACAAATTTAGGCACATGGGGAATAGAAAAAGTAACAGTTTTCTTACGGCAATCAACGGAAGCATGAAACTTGCTCAACCAATCCATACCCAAAATGACATCAAGGTCTTAGATAGGAAGAACTACCAAATCCGCACAAAGGTCACGACCACATATAACCACATCGCAAGCACGAAAGACTCGATCAGAAATCAAGCATTCTCCTATAGGGGTCGACACCTCTAGCACGTACGGTAAAGACTCGAATGCAGCATTTAACATGGAAGCAAATTGCACAGAAATGTATGAATGAGATGATCCTGGATCTACTAACGCTCGCGCGCTCACATAGACGACACAGAAACAATACCTCCAATAACGGATGGATCATCGTAGCTTGTTGTTGATTCATGGCAAATATCTTCCCTTGAACTTTGGGCTTCCCAGCGGCATCCCTTTTCTGACCCTGATTAGTACCAACTCCTGATTCGGATGCTTGACCTCGGTGCCTCGTGCACTCTCTCGCAAAGTGCCCCATTTCACCACAATTGGTGCACTTGCCTTGCTTTTTCCAACAACGGTCTTCAAATGACCTTCCTTTTGACAATACGAACAAAGCCTCCTAATTTGGCTCCCTTGGTTCCCAGAAGTGGTACCTGGGTTCCTTGGGGTCGGTTGCCCTCGGAACTGAGATTGTCCCCCAAAGTTACCTCGGTTATCGGAAAGGTGTTGGGGCTTGCCTTGAGCTCCTTGCTTACTCGGGTTAGCTACCTCGGTCTTCCTTTTATGCTCCCCGATATCTTGCTCTATTAAGTAGGCTCGGTCCACCGCATCTTGGAAAGTCACAATCCGTTGAGCAATCAGTTGAGTACGGATGGAGGTCTTCAATCCCCGAATGAATCTCATAGCCTTTTGTTCCTCGGACCTCACCAAATAGTCGCAATATCGGGCTAATTCTATGAACTTAGCCGAGTATTGTGCTATAGAAAACACACCTTGCTCCAGGTTGAGTAGCTCGATCTCCTTTCGGTTTTGATCAACAACCGGAATGAAATGCTCCTTGAATTTGCGCACAAACAACTCCCACGCATACACCGTGTGAGTATCATCCCAAGTAGCTTTAACACTTTCCACCAATGCTCGGCGGCTCCCACAAGTTTATAAGCCGCAAACCGGACCTTGTCCTCATCCGAACACCCAAATACATCATAAAATCTTCTCCATCGACTCAATCCACAACTCAGCCTTCCTTACATCGGGCTCCCCATTGAATTCAACCGGTTTCAACTTCAGAAATTGCTCCAATCCATAGCGGGGTGGTGCTTGTTCTACCCTCGGACCTTGATCATGTATGGCCTTCATGGCCGCCTCGAACATGCCTTGAAACATGGCACGTGCTTCTTCCCTTGTATCATTCTGATTTTCATTACCGGTACTACCTTCACAACTCCTTCTACGAACCATTGTAAACAAGTACCTGCATAAAACATCAACCGTTAATCACTCCGCACACTACTACCCACCTAGGTCATACTAATCCACCTAGACTTATACATAGAGCTAATGCCATAGCTCTGATACCAACTGTCGCGACCCCCGGACCCCGCGGGCCCGAGACCGCGATCTGGACGTCGACTCTAAAACCAAAACTATGAAACACTGAAGTTAAAAATTTCATTTGATAACAAAAGGTAATGATCCAAAGTTTTACAAAACCAAGATTGATAAAAACCAATTACAACTATCATAAACTTCCACAAGTTTATGCCCAACAAAATATAAATATACAATTCTTAATGACGTCATTGTTTGGTACAACTACCCCAAAAAGGTTACACATTTACATAATGTAAACCAACCTATGACAACCTTCCCCAAAAGAATGGATCCACACTCGACGTCCTCTTTCTCGTGATCAGCGAGACTAATCCTTAGCACCTGGGGGGGTTAAGGAAAAACAAAGATAAAAGAAAAGGGGGTGAGATAAATCTCAATAAGTTACTAATGCAACTACATGACATGCTATGATGCAATAAGCAATAAACAATAATAAGTATCGCATAGCACATAGCATTTATCACATAACAGATAGCAGCGGAAATAAACACATAACAAAGGATATAGCCAAGGTTTTCCAAACCGGAACATCCAAATAAAGGATCGCTGCGCAGCTTCAATAATTAACAAATCATCATCTTCATAATAGCATGAAAGCCGAAGAGAAAACCCCGGTACCGGAACCAATAACCATAAAAGTGTCACAAAGGACAAGGACCATGACACAAAGTCATGCCCGTTAGCTAGATACATTCACAAAGGAACGCTAACTTGACTTTTCCAAGGCCAATCTGGAAAAGGGTATAGTAAGGGAAAAACAATGGTCAACATTATAATGGACTTGGCTTTGCCATTATAATCTTTCCCATCGCCCGATGCAACAAATATGCCAGCTGGGCTTCCAAATAAATGCTAAGTAATAATAATTTAGCATGAATGAACAACTTAAGGTTCCAAAGTAGGGAACCACTCCAATTAAATTACCACAAAGGTCAACCAATGCAAACCGCACATCGAAGATGAACCACATTCCCCAAAATGATACTTAATCAAATTCCATATCGTATTTATTCACAAAAGAATCAACCCAATCAATAAAGTGTTCCAACCATCTCAATTAACACTTAATTAATTTCAAACACAAACTTGATCACAAAGGACTCAATTCTATCACTATAGTGTTCTACAATGTTCACTAAGGTCAACTAGAAGGACACCCAAGGTTTAGACCAAAACGCATCCTTTATTCACACAATTTTAACAAATGTAAACTTTCAGAGGTTCTGTGCGGCCGCCCAAAGTGGACTGTGCGGTCGCCCAAAAAGCCTCAAAACACGACCAAAAGCTTTCAGATAGTTGTGCGGTCGCCCAGGCATTTTTGTGCGGCCGCCCAATGTTCTGAACTACTGGAAATCGGGAAGAACAACATGGGTTCTTCCATTTTTCAAACCCAAACACATTTTAACCAAAATCCAACCTTCTAATTAGCATACAAATGTACCAAAACAACTTATAAGTCTAAAAATACTCATACAACAACATTTAACAACCAAAATCAAGAATCAAACCCAACATTCAAGATTTCACCATTTTTGACCAAAAACCCAAGTAAATTCCAAATAAATTGCAAACTCATCCAAACTTCCAATATAACAACAAGAGCATTATATGAACATGATATGAACATTTTAACATCAAAATGGGGGGAAAGTAACTTACTTGATAAATCTCAAAGTTGATGGATTTCAAATATTTTTGATTCTACGCGATCCTATCGACGATCTAAACAATGTTCAAGTTTTAAGAAATGAGAGATGATGATGGGAAGATGAAGAAAATCAAGAGAGAAGAAAGAGAAGAAAATGCTTACCAAAGCTAGAGAGGGAGAGAGAGTTGGCTGGGAATGGAGTGTGAGGATGGGGGAGGTGAGGGAAGGAGTAGGGAGGGAGTAGGGAAATGTTTAAAAGATTTACACTTAGGCCCCCTCCCACTACACTACACACAAACACTACACTCCCTACTAACAATTAAGACCCAACACTTCCACAGTAGCCCAAATAACTCGAATAAAACGCTAGGCATAATTATTATAACACATAAATTGCACACATAATTATTTAAATAAATAATAATTTAAATAAATAAATAAGTAAATAATTAAATAAAAATCATTTAATTACTAATAAAATAGAGCCTATATTTCGGGTCGTGACACCCAAACTTGATCGCAATCAAAGTTTCAAAGATAAAACGAAGCTAGAATTATGAAGAGTTCATAATTGCTAAAATTGAGAAACAAAGTTCTTGATTCAATGATTGGAGATCCATGTGGAATTATGGATGCAATTGGCCTACGTTTATCGATACCATCTATTGCTTAGTTTCGGCCACATGGACTACTTTCTTGGTTTCTTGAATTAGTGCGGAATTGTGGATGCCTGATGGCTTAGTGTCGGCCGCACTTCTTGTTGTCTTGATTTGGAAGATGATAACCAAAGTTCAAAGAGTCTCATCCTCATAATTATAGAGAAACTAATGACACATAAATACTATGCTTAAATTAATGGAGATTAATTTAGTGGCTAAACTTGATGCGTAACATGTTTATATTATGTGCTCATAAATGTGTTGTATGCTATATGTGATGAACCTTCAAAGAAAGTTTTAAGTCCTTTATTGCCATGCCATGATTAAAACACTTGTTAATACATGGGTGAATTTAATCTAGACCCGCCCTAGCGAGATGCATTGACTTTATTTATGTATGAGCAAGATAGATAATGTGGGCACGCCCTAGCGAGGCACATTAACTATACGTTCAAAATGGTTGGACTTAATTGGGCGTCAAAACAGTTTTGAGCCTAGGCAAAGATGAGATTTAACATGCTTTTTGAAATAGGATTTCTCAAAGAATCTCTTAAAAGAATCTAAGAATCATATGGGATATGATTGACATGATTGTCTACCTAATTAATTTGATTTTGTGTAATCCGCCTTCGTGGACTCAAAAGTTAAATTAAAGTTGGATCTTAGCCCAATTAAAATTATATTATACATTGGATGTATATGAAGGTTATATAATTTAGTGGTAGTATTTTGTTTGAAAAATACATTATTTATTTCTTTAATGAAACCGGTACTTATTAAATTTTGGAAATTTTGCATATTTGTAGACAATGACTACTAACACTCAATCAATTTCGTTACGATCGATCCTTGAGAAGGATAAGCTCCAAGAGAATGGTACGAACTTTATGGATTGGATCCGTAGCCTAAGAATTGTTCTAAGGCAAGAAGATAAGTTGTACATTCTCGATGGGCCTCTTCCTGCTGAACCAGAACCTACTGCCCCTAGGGCAGAAAGAGACAGTTACAAGAAACATCGTAACGATTCTAGAGATGTAAGCTGTCTCATGCTTGCTACCATGTGCTCAAAACTCCAACAAAGTTTGGAACATTTGGAAGACTATGAGATAGGCGTGGAGTTAAGAGCCATGTTTCAAGAGCAAGCTAGGCAAGAGAGGTACAAGACCATTGTTGCATTCACTACTTGCAAAATGAATGAAGGGCAACAAGTGAGTCCTCACATGCTGAAAATGAAAGGTTATGTAGAGCACCTTGAGAAACTTGGCTATCCAATCCCATTGGAGCTAGCCACGGATCTCATTCTTAATTCATTGCCTAAAAGTTATAATCAGTTTGTGATGAATTATAACATGCATGGAATGGATAAGAATCTCTCCGAGTTGCATGGGATGCTTAAAACTGCGGAGATGAAGATTGCGGAGAAAGGTTCTCCCGTGCTCTTGGTTCATGATGGGAAGAAGGCTAGTGCCAAAGAAAGGGTAAGAAAGTTGTTAAACCCAAGATAAGCAAAGGTTGCCAAGGCTTCTGAGGCAAAACCCGATTCACAAAAGGATGCAATCTATTTCCATTGTCAAGAAATTGGTCATTGGAAACGTAATTGCAAGGCTTTCTTGGAAGAGCAAAAGAAGAAGAAGAGCAGCAAGGCTGCGTCGACTTCAGGTATCTATATGATAGATATTCTCCTTTATACCACTGATTCTTGGGTATTGGATACCGGATGTGGTTCTCACATTTGTTTAAATGTGTAGGGTCTAAAGAACAGGAGACTACTTAAAGAGGGTGAAGTAGACCTACGCGTGGGGAATGGAGCAAGAGTTGCTGCATTAGCCGTAGGGACTTATGAAGTCACTTTACCTTCCGGTTTAATACTTGTTTTGAACAATTGCTATTATGTAGCGGATTTAAGTAGAAATATTATTTCAATTTCTTGTTTGGATAATGAAGGTTTTAAGTTTCTTATTGAGAATAAGAAATTTTCTATTTACTTAAATGATGTGCTTTATGGTATTGCTAATTCATTTAATGGCCTTTATGTCTTGGATGTCAAGAATGAAAATAAGGAAAATATCTATCATATAAATAAGAAATCTAAACCTAATGATGTAAATCATTCTTATTTTTGGCATTGCCGTCTTGGTCATATTAATGAGAAGCGTATCTCAAAACTCCATGGGGACGGTCTCTTAGGTTCATGTGACCTTGGGTCATATGACACTTGTGAGTCGTGTCTTCTTCGAAAAATGACTAAGACACCTTTTACCAAGTTAGGTGAAAGGGCAAGTGACTTATTGGGGTTGATACATTCCGATGTATGCGGACCATTAAGTAGCAATGCTAGGGGAGGATTTCAATACTTCATAACCTTCACGGATGATTATAGTAGATTTGGGTATGTTTTCCTAATGAAACATAAAAGTGAAGCATTTGAGATATTTAGAATATTTCAAAATGAAGTAGAAAAACAACTTGGCAAAAGTATTAAGGCACTTTGATCGGATCGAGGTGGAGAATACTTGAGTCATGAATTTGATGATCATCTAAAGAATTGTGGAATAGTTTCACAATTAACTCCACCCGGAACACCACAATGGAATGGTGTGTCCGAGAGGAGAAATCGGACTTTGTTAGACATGGTTCGATCAATGATGAGTCAAATTGATCTTCCAATATCCTTTTGGGGTTACGCCCTAGAAACCGCTGCTTTCACACTAAATCAAGTTCCAACTAAATCGGTTCCAAAGACTCCATATGAGATGTGGAGCGGAAAGAAACCTAGTTTGTCTTTCATAAAGATTTGGGATTACGAAGCTTTTGTCAAAATCCGATAAATGTATTTCGTGGGATATCCTAAGGAAACTAAAGGATATTACTTTTACAACCGAGAGGACAACAAAGTGTTTGTTGCCCAAACTGGTGTCTTTCTAGAGAAAGAGTTTCTCTCCAAAGAAATCAGTGGGAGTAAAATAAATCTTGAAGAAATTGAGACCCAGAAAATAACATTGAACCAATAGTGGAACAAGAACAAGAACCATAAGGAGTTGTGGAACCTGTTCAAAATACATAAGCAACTCACAGATCTAGTAGGTAACGATCCGAGCCTGAGATATATGGATTTCTCGTGACGGATAGTAATGAGGTGGAAATCATTGAGAATGATGAACCTACAACCTACCAAGAGACGATGTCTTCTCCTGATTCTGATAAGTGGCTTGGAGCCATGGAATCCGAATTGCAATCCATGCAAGACAATCAAGTTTGGAATTTGATTGATGCGCCCGAAGGTGTAAAAACCATAGGATGCAAATGGGTCTTCAAGAAGAAGACTGACATGGATGGGAAGGTGCATACTTACAAAGCTAGGCTTGTAGCGAAAGGGTATAGGCAAATTCATGGTATTGACTATGATGAGACCTTTTCACCCGTAGCAATGATCAAGTCTATAAGAATTTGGCTTGCCATTGCCGCATATCATGACTATGAAATATGGCAAATGGATGTCAAAACCGCTTTCCTAAATGGAAAACTACAAGAGGATGTGTATATGACACAACCGGAAGGTTTTGAACAAGATTCTAAGGTATGCAAATTGCAGAGATCCATCTATGGATTAAAGCAAGCTTCTAGGAGTTGGAATCTCTGTTTTGATGAATCGGTCAAAGAGTTTGGTTTCATCAAGAACGAAGATGAACCTTGGGTATACAAGAAGATTAGTTGGAGCATAGTGATATTCCTGATTTTATATGTGGATGACATATTACTCATTGGAAACGACATTCCCACACTTCAGTCTGTAAAGACTTGGTTGGGAAAGTGTTTCGCAATGAAAGATATGGGTGAAGCCGCATATATACTTGGCATTAAGATCTATAGAGATAGATCACGGAGGCTACTTGGTTTAAGACAAAGTACATACATTGACAAGGTCATTAGAAGATTCCGTATGGAAAATTCTAAAAGAGGGACCCTACCAGTGTTATATGGAGTTTCTCTAAGCAAGACTCAATGTGCGTGAGAAAATGAATGATGTGCCATATGCTTCGGCAATTGGGTCCATCATATATGCTATGATTTGTACTAGGCCGGATGTATCTTATGCTTTAAGCATGACAAGTAGATACCAATCCGACCCCGGTGAAAATCACTGGATGGCTGTAAAAGCGATTCTTAAGTACTTGAGAAGAACTAAAGACTCATTTTTGGTCTATGGAGGAATGGAATATGATCTCGTGGTAAATGCTTACACAGATGCAAGCTTCCAAACCGACAAAGATGATAGTCGATCGCAATCGGGTTTTGTGTTTATGTTAAATGGTGGAGCTGTAAGCTGGAAGAGTTCCAAGCAGAGTACAACCGCTGATTCTACAACGGAAGCTGAGTATATTGCTGCATCGAATGCTGCAAAGGAAGCTGTTTGGATTAAGAAGTTCATTACTGAACTTGGAGTGGTTCCTAGCATTGCTAATCCAATAGACCTTTATTGCGATAATAATGGTGCTATTGCTCAAGCAAAGGAACCAAGAGCACATCAGAAATCCAAACACATACTTAGGCGCTTTCATATCATTCGAGAAATCGTTGATAGGGGAGACGTAAATATATGCAGAGTACGTACTAATGACAATGTTGCGGACCCGCTAACAAAGGGACTTCCACAAGCTAAACATGAAGGTCATGTTAGGTCCATGGGTATTAGATACATGGGAGATTGGGCTTAGGGCAAGTGGGAGATTGTTGGTAGTGGTGCCCTAGGCACGTTTAATAAACGTTGTAATTATTGTCATTTATTTCATATCAATAAAGAGATGTTTTGATTATTATTGTTGTTCATGTTTACTTATAATAATCTCCGTCCCTAATACTTGTTAAGCACTAGTATAAAGGCTAAATGATCATGGGATGATCATGTTAGATTTATGGGTACTTGTTTGGAATAAGGTACTGGACATGACCCGCTGTATGAGATTTATGTCATGGTCTATGTCGTACATATATCTCATATTAGTTATGTCATTTGAATCCTTAGACATGAAGTTATTATAGTCTTCCACTTGATGAACATTATGTTTAACATATTCAAACGCTACCTTTAACCGGGTAGTTATAAAGGGTATGATTGGCATAATCGGATTCACGTAGGGAAGAGTAATAAGCTAAATGGATTTGTCCCTCTTCGGAGAGATGTCAAGCTTAGGCCTCTCGTAGGAATGATGTTGATGAAAATGTTCGGCCGGACTCAAATGAATTGATTAGATCAATGTCATTTGTATTATGAACATATTCAGAATCGAGAAAGTATTTAACAAAACAAGTTGACTTGTTGACCATGACTTGTGTTCAATGGCATCGTGGACAAAGGGATTGTGACATGTTCTAAAGGAATGCGAACTTGTATCTAGTTATACTATTTGGGTACGTATGACGGTTTGCTAGAACCTAATCATATCTTATGGTTTCATGTTTGAACCCATTGCCAACTTAGTATAATCCTAGAGGGTCACACACAATAGAACGAATCTTAAATAAGGCCTATATTAGAATTTTGGAAACTATGGGAATCTGGACAAGTGTGCGACCGCACAATATGGGTTGGGCGGCCGCACAGGGGTTTTGGGTCAAATTGTACCAGAAACCTTCCAGATAGATGTGCGGCCGCACAGGGGTTTTGGGCGGCCGCACACCATGTCGGGACTGGTTTCCTAATTTGTTTTGGAAAAGAATTTTGGACGGGTTTAGACACAAGTTTCCTATTTGGAATAGGTCTAACTTGTATATAAACAGCCAAATTCGGGCCAGAACAAATCATAGCTTTTGTGCAAGTCTCCAAAGGGTTTGAGAGTGTTTTATTTTGTTCTAAGACATCCTAGATTGAAGAACAAAATAATACACAAACATAATTCCATATAGTTCATATTGATTGTGAAAACGTGTTTCACAATTTTGGTCTAGCAACCAAGATCAAGTGTTCTTAATATTCGTTCTAGGTGTGGATACCGCTAGAGGGTGATACTCATCCATCATCTTCAAGTTCGTGTTCTTGCTTGTTCGTGATCAAAGTTTCAATTTCTCCACCAAGATCAAAGACCAAATTCAAAGTCATCAAGGGTTAGTTTTTCTAGTATTCATATTTCTTGTATTTGATTTAATCATATGAATGGATCTATGGGCTTTGGGTTTCATAAATTTTAAATGCTAATTTCCGCTGCGCATGTTACTACGAAACCCAACATAACCTATAAAAGCTATTCTAACAACTGGTGTTTTCGAAGTGTATAATCTATATGATCATACAAATCGGGTGTGGGGGGGGGGAAATAAATCAAATGATCTAATGATCTAAGTGATGTTGAGCAAATGAAACTTTCGGTGTACAAGGCTGAGTAATGAATGGTTGTTTGGCTTGAAGCTTTGAAGAATTATGGGTTTGCTAAGGAGATCTTTGAAGGTTTGAATATCTGGGTAAAATCTTCAAGAAAACTTTGAACACTTGGGAAATTTTCTCTCTTGAAGCTCAGCAACCTTCATTGTTGGAAAATGAAGGCTATAGGAGAGCATTCTTGTGACCGTTGATAATGATCTGGTTCAAATCTTGATGGTACAGCTGCTATAAAAATCCCATTGGTTGACTTGTCATTTTCGTCCTTTGTTTTGTCTTGTAATCCTAGGTATTTATAGCACCACTACCTGAATTGTCCTTTGTTGCAGAGAAAGGACTAACGGTAAACATTTAAATTTACAGGACAAAACGACATTCCTTGCAGGTACTCCAAGTTAACTCGAAGTTATTTGTCAGTCATAAATCATTCCTTTATGGTTGTAAATGGAATGTTTGTCTCAATGAATAAATGACAACACTTGAATTCTTCAATAAACGCTCTATGGTTCCACCAGATGCAGGAGCGGTTTTATGAATGAACTTGAAGTGCAGTTTCATTGAAACTGCAGTACGCTGTTTCATGATATGCGGTTCCACTAAGGTAGCATCAGCGGTTCCATACGAGACTTGAAGTGCGGTTTCATCAAAGCCACATAACGCGGTTTGATGAAAATATACGGCTCCATGCTGGCAGTTCAAGTATAGCAACGAGTGCGGTTTGAAGGACCAAACCGCTTAGGGAAAACCGAATCATAACTCAACCTATGACAAATAAAAATCTAGAAATAGACTTATCTAAAAAATTGAAGTATAACTTCATTACATATTTCCTACAGTCCATAAAAAGACACGTGGCATGGATCAATCAAATCAAGTAGGGCAGTCTAACAATGAATCCTAACAATCTCCCCCTATTTGATTGATGCCATTACCACACTATGGTAAAGCAAACATTGTACTTGGTAATAACATGTCCAAATGAAATTTTCTTGAAACTTAATTCCCCAAGTCAATGCACACACTATGCTTAATCATAGATTCCTAAACTATCTAAAATAAAGGAAATGAAGAACAGATAGAAGGAATAATCATTCAGATGCATATATAAAGATATGATTTTGAAGATCAGATATGCAAGTTTAAACTGAATGTTTAAAACAAATGCACATAAAAGATTTTTCATGATGAACTTAGTACATGAGTTTTGAAAAATGCAAGCATTGTTTCACAAACAAGCAGTTTGAATAAACAAAGTTTTGAAACTGCAATGCAATGCATCTTCTCATATAATTCAATTATAAGGTTTGGTAGTTACAAGTACAAGGAATTATAAGAGGAAATAACAAAAGAAATGAACAAGCAAAAATTACATAAGAAATTTATGCAGCTTGATCATCGGCTGGATCCTTCCCAGTAGTAGCTCCATCTGCTTGTGATCCAGTGCGGTTTCAGCTTCTTGTTCTTCATTAACAGCATTTCTTGCCTCGGTTGCATAAGTGGATGAGAATTCAAGCGGCATGAAGGCAAATCAATGTCGGTTTCTTCATACATTTTTCCATGCTGTCTATCTTCTTACGCAGAAGAACCGAGCTGGTATCAAATGAGTGTGACAGTTTAGAAAAAATTTCTTCCAGAGATGACAGCCTTTCATTTACAGTATCCTGCTTCAAGTTGTACATCTCATGATTGACTTTAACCATTTCAAGTAACTTGAACTGATTAGAAAGAATTTCATCCAGCTTCTCATCAAACTGTTGTTGCTTATAAGATTCTTCTCTCTTCTCCCCCTTAATGGAATCAACAGCCGAGTAGAGCTAAGACTGAAGTGATTGCAGTTCAGACACAAACCTAGAAGTAGAGGCCGTCTGATGGGATTGAATGTGTTGGGTTTCCTCAAATCATGCGCAGCGGAAATAAAGCATTTAAATTTTCATGAAACCCAAAGCCCATAGACACATTCATATGATTAATTCAAATACATGCGTAATGAATACTAGAATACTAACCCTTGATGCCTTTGAATAACAACCTTGATTCTTGGTGGAACTTTGAAACTTGATCAAGAACAAGAACACGAACTATGGAGGTGATAAGCTTCACCCTCTATTGGTATCCACACCACAAACAAATATCAAGAAGCATCTTGATCTTGGTTGCTAGACCAAAAAGCTATATGAATTTATGAATTCTTAATCTTTGATCAAGAATATTGTTTCTCCAAACAACTAGGTTTCATATGCTTAATGGCTGGTGAAAAGATGTTTATATAGGTCCTAGTCCTTAACCCTTAAGGACCTAGGAAACCTAAATCCCGTCACCCAAATTAAGCTGAAAACTTTCTGTCCAAGCAGCTCTGGCACGGTCGTGCCCTATAATTGGCACGGTTGTGCCAATTGGTGCGCACCTTCCTTCCCGGCTGCTGATTAATGACACGGTCGTGCTTTATATTTGGCACCGCTATGCCGAATGGCACGGTCGTGCTTTATATCTGGCACGGTCGTGCCAGACCAGAAATCTGCCCTTTTTACCTTTATCAATTCATTCTAATTGTGTGTGACCCTATAGGATTACACTAAGTTGGTAATGGGTTTACACATAAACCCATAAGATATGATTAGGTTCTAGATATAGATACCCGGGGATGGCACGGCTTGGCTAGAGCGCGTGTGCTATTCCCTAGGATGTCTATTCGTGTTTTAGATTGTAGAGTCGCCACCTATGTTTTAGAGGAACATAAGAAAAACCTAATATTTTAGCCTAAGTTTGATTACGAAAACAGAGATTCTTGTTATGAGGTTCGGGGGTAAGGTTACGAGATGGGAAGTACTTAAACACCCATCTCGCCCAACTAATGTTTGTCTTGCTTGTTCAATGTCTACATAAAAACAAATGTTCTTCTTGTTCTTGATGATTAAAGGGGGGTTTTAAAAAGGTATTTGGAATGTAGGGAGATGACTCCTTGGCCAACTTTAATGGAATGAAGCGATCATTGGTGTCATGTCCCAAAATGATTTGGGTGATTGCACGTTTGATTAAAGTAAAAGAGAGAAGAGATGAAGTAGAGAGGAAAGGGAAAATTTGGACTTTTACCTATGCTTCGAAGACCTTCAAACACTTCTTCGTGACTTCCTTGAAAAAGCCTTGGAAATGATTTTGGTATAGTTTGTGTAGAGAGAATTTTTTGTCCTTGAAAGAGTGCTAAAAAAAGGTCCTTTGAAATGGTGGAAAAGGGATGTTTTTATAGGTGAAAACAAATGTTTTTGGCGTCAAAACTCAGTCACCAAGAAATCTTTCCCAGGCAGAATCATGTAAAATGAGCAAGGGAGGGATTCTTGGACAGAAATCTGTAACTGACTCCCAGAGGCGCGCGCTTCCCACCTTGGGGGCGAAAGGCGCACGCTTTTGGCTCCTATGGTCAGAGGCGCACGACTCAGAGAAGGCGTTTTGACAGAATGGACTAGAAAGTTAGCCCTGTTATTCAGTTTAGTCCCTGGACTTAACGAATTCAGTCAAGAACTTAACGGGAGTAACAAAAACTAACGAGAATCACTTAAAAGAGGGAGAAACATAAGATCAACCGTGCAACCGGGGTGAGTGGTCCAAGGTGGGGTGTCTACAAAGCCCCTCGGTGACGTGGTTTGCAAGGCAAAACGCGTCGACGAAAGAAAGTTCACCCGCCGAGGACATCACCAAGAAAAAGCAAAGACTCGATAAAAGCATGAATTTGAAATTGCGAGAGATAGGGGTGCTCTCCCTGTGTGAGCAGCTTTTTTTGATAGAGGAGGTTTCATGATTCGTTTGTAAATCTACCGGATGAATCCGTTCGTGAATCCATTTGTTGAATCTGTTTGCCGAATCCGTCAGTGAATCCGCTTGATGAACCCGTTGGTGGATCCATTGAATGAGTCCGTTAGTGAACCCTTGTTGACGAATCCATTAGTAAATCCACTTGATGAATCCGTTGGTGAATCCCTTGAATGAGTCCGTTAGTGAACCCTTGTTGACGAATCCATTAGTGAATCCGCTTGATGAATCCGTTAGTGAATCCATTGAATGAGTCCGTTAGTAAACTCTGTTGACGAATCCGTTAGTAAATCCATTTGATGAATCCGTTAGTGAATCCTTGAATGTGTCCGTTGGTAAACTCTGTTGACGGATCCGTTAGTGGATCCGTTAGTGAATCCCTTGAATGAGTTCGTTAGTAAACTCTGTTGACGAATCCATTAGTGAGTCCATTTGATGAATCCGTTAGTGAATCCTTTGAATGAGTCCGTTGGTGAACCCTTGTTAACGAATCCGTTAGTGAACCCGTTTGATGAATTCGTTGGTGAATCCTTTGAATGAGTCCGTTGGTGAACCCTTGTTGATGAATCCGTTAGTGAATCCGTTTGATGAATCCGTTAGTGAATCCCTTGGATGAGTCCGTTGGTGAACCTTGTTGACGAAACCGTTAGTGAACCCGTTTGATGAATTCGTTGGTGAATCCTTTGAATGAGTCCATTGGTGAACCCTTGTTGACTAATCCGTTAGTGAATCCGTTTGATGAATCCGTTAGTGAATCCCTTGATGAGTCCGTTAGTAAACCCTTGTTGACGAATCCGTTAGTGAATCTGCTTGATGAATCCGTTAGTGAATCCCTTGAATGAGTCCGTTGGTGAAACCTTGTTGACGAATCCGTTAGTGAACCTGTTTGATGAATTCGTTGGTGAATCCTTTGAATGAGTCCGTTGGTGAACCCTTATTGACGAATCCGTTAGTGACCCGTTGATGAATTCGTTGGTGAATCCTATGAATGAGTCCGTTGGTGAACCCTTATTGACGAATCTGTTAGTGAATCCGTTTGATAAATCCGTTAGTGAATCCTTTGGATGAGTCCGTTACTAAACCCTTGTTGACGAATCCGTTAGTGAATCCGCTTGATGAATCCGTTGGTGAATCCATTGAATGATTCTGTTAGTAAACCCTTGTTAACGAATCCGTTAGTGAACCCGTTACGTTGCTTGAGAAGTGGTGATTTCAGTGGTTTCCCGCGGATCGAGTTGCTGTTTGTAGCTGTCTCTGACGTGTGTCGTTCGGAGCTGCACTTGATGTTGACTTTAGTGGGGTGCGGACGGAAAGATGAGGTTTTCCCTTTTTAGAGAGGAAAATGTCGAGATAGACCTTGACTCGAAAGGAAAGATACGCCCTACTTTAGGATTTAGTGGGGGTTTCTATCTATTTTAATTTAGACATGCCTTAGGGGCGGACCAAGTTAATGTGTGCCCAACTGTGTCACCAAGGGTGGAGCTTTTGTGGCTTTGATGAAGAATGTGACCTTGTTGATTCTCGGGAGTACCTGGTCTTTTATTCTTGCATGCTTTCTTCTTTTGACAAGGGCCGGTTGAGGCACTTCTGAGACGGGAGGCGGGCGCCCCGGCCAGTGACTATGGGACGCGCGCGCTTCCCAAGTGGGTTGCGGGAGGCGCGCGCTTCTGGGGAGCGAATTTTGGGGCTTGACATTTGCTGGCCAAAATATCCCTAACAGCTATAATAGCAGCCTTTGTTCAAACATATTCCCCCAACAGCTATATTCTGCCATTCTTGAACATCTTTTCTTTGCTTTGCTTGTAATTCACACTTTCCATGGCTTCCAATTCTTTCGTTCTTGATGCCAAGGTTGTTGGTGAGTATGAGAAGGACTTGTCAACCTTCGTTTATTCTTTCAAGACCCACCCTAAGAAGGCTTTCGTGAAGGATTTTGGGTTCCGAATTCTCTTCACGCTTCGGACTTTAAAGCCGGATTTGCATTTGTTGAAGGCTGCTACAGCCTTTTGGGATTGTGACAGTCATACCTTCAATTTTTTGGCAAACGAAATGGTGCCGACTGTCGATGACTTTGGTGTGATGCTTGGCATGCCATTGACGGGCCAAATTTCCGTCCCCAAATATCATAGAGGCGTGATCGATTCTTGGTCCGACGTGTTAAATCTCCCTGTCGGAGACATGAGGAAGATGTTGCACGGCACTGCGGTTGACATAACTGGGTTGCCGATGATTTTCAGTTTGCATTCGGAGGATACGGCGATTCATTCTTTTAAGAGGAATGCCATGGCAGTTTTCCTTTTCAGCGTGGTCCTGTTCGTTACACCCCTCGGGACTGTGGACGCGCAACTGGCTGAGATTGTCTTGTAGGCGAAGGAGCAACAATTTAGCATAATCCCTCTTGTAGTGGGGGAGACCTTGCATGGCTTAGATGAGTTGCACCTATAAGGATCCCGCCCCCGCGCGCAGAAAATGCGACGTGTTTTGGGGGCGAAACGCCAAACACGGTTATCTCACAAAACATAACGGAGTCGCCACTTTTGTTAATTATTTAACCCAACAAAAGAAAGGTTAGAGATTCTATTAGTTCGGAGGTCAGGTTACGTCATGGGAAGAGTTTCACGTCACCCAAGCCACCTCGGACAAAGCCGAGTCTCCCTAATGTTATTTAACGAAAGTGCTTGTGTGTGTGTGTGTTTTCGAAATGGGAGAAACTGACTGTTTTGACAAAACCAGTTAATTTTTTAACAGAAAAGGTTTATTTTGCAAACTTTCTGGTCAAAAAGGAAGAAATTGGAAAATGTCCTCCCCGGCCAAAGTAGTCGTACGGATGGAGAGGGCTCTCCAGGGCAGTTTTACAGTTTATCAGAAAAACAGTCCAGTTTCAGTCAAAACAGAGTATCTTTGCTGAAACTGGACTGGAATGTTGATTTCCAGTTTATGATTAATAACAAGACTTTGGAAGGTTCATTTCTATGCACTTTGATCACCGAAGGAACCCCAAAAACAAAGATTTGGGTGTGGTCAAAGGCAATCATTGGATAAATTTATGAAAAGTTGATGAACACGGCATTTAGGCCAAAATGACCATTCTGGTGGATAAAGATTGAAACTTTACCACCAAAATGGACTTATTATGCAAGTTTAAACCTTTAGGGACACAAATATAACACAAAGATCAAATCTTTATGTCCCATACTTTGTGATTTATGGCTAGGTCATGGTTGGGATGATAAAGATTGAAACTTTATCCCCCAATCATGACTCTTATGGCCAAACAAGAACAACATCAACATGAAATGTAACAAATCATGATCATCCTAGGTTTTATCCCATAAATCATACACTAGGTGTGAAGGGCACCTTGAATCACCTCATGATTTGGACCACATACATATATAATCATAATATATATAGCTTGGAAGGCCAAGACTTGTATAATATATAGATATAGTACTTGAAATGGACAAGACTTGCAAGAAATGTAAAGTGCTTGAAATGGATAAGACTTTGCAAGAACAAGAAGAAATAATACAAGATGAACAAGTAATATTAACAAAGATAAAAGAGAGTTTGAGATGAAGAAGAAGATGGGGAGAAGGAGGCTTCACCTATGATGGTTGTCGCGACCCCGAACCCGCGGTTCCGGGATACGCGAGCTGGACGTCGACTTAAAATCAAAACTCTAAAATATAGAAGTTAAAATTTCCATTTTGAACCAAAAGATTTTAATACAAGGTTTGGAAAATCCAAGTTTAACAACACCATAAACCAACTAGTGTAAGCTCCACAAGCTCACACCAAAGATACAAAATATTACAATTCTTAATGACGTCAATAGTGGTAAAACTATCCCCAAAAGGTTATACATTTAAATAATGTAAACCGATCTATAACAACTTGCCCCAAAATCTCAATCCTCTCGACGTCCTCCTCGAACCGCGAATCCTAATCCTTTTCCTCCTGGGGGGGGGGGTTAAGGAAAAACAAAGATGGAAATAAACGGGGTGAGATAAAATCTCAGTAAGTTACTAATGCAACTACATGACATGCTAATATGCAATGACCAATATCAATTAACATAAGATAGATAGCAGCGGAAATAATAAGTGACATGCTGTCAACAGTAACATCCAATAATCAACCATATAAATAAGCATATAACAACAAATGAGAGGTTCCCTATCGCCAACCGTCCCATACCGGTTGGAAATAACGACCAGCTCATCATGCAACACATAAAGCTGAAATAAACACTCATAAGTGGATACATAGCCAAGGTTTCACCCCACTGGAAGAACCAAATAAAGGTCGCTGCGCAGCTTCAATAATCAACAATCAACATCTTCATAGCAGCATGAAAGCTCGAAGAGAAAACCCCGGTACCGGAACCAAATCATAAAAGTGTCACAAGGGACAAGGACCATGACACAAAGTCATGCCCATTAGCCAGATGCATTCACAAAGGAACGCTGACTTATCCTTTCCAAGGCCAATCTGGAGAAGGGGTATAGTAAGGGCAAAACAATGGTCAACATTATAATGGACTTGGCTTTGCCATTATAATCCTTCCCATCGCCCGATGCAACAAATATGCCAGCTGGGCTTCTAATTAAATGCTAAGTAATAATATTTTAGCATGAATAACAACTTAAGGTTCCAAAGTAGGGAACCACACCAATTAATCACCATAAAGATGCAAACGATTACTCATGAAGAGTTCAACAACAACGAACACAAGAAGTTTCTCATAAAAGAGCACAACAACGATAAACGGAATTTCTCATAAAGAGCACAACAACAATGATTATTAGAGTACCGTAATTTCATAAAGAGAAACCATACTAGATACATTCCAAAGATGATACCCACGAGTTAATCATAAAGATCACAACCCAAACGGTCGCTCACAAATAGTACAACGACTATAACCCAAAATTATCCTAAACATTTACTCATAAAGATGTACTAGGACTATGAACTCAACCATCTCATCACACCTGAAATTCCAAAGTAGGAATCAGAATGAATACACTTTGGTGTTCAACCACAACCCTCTAGGTACTATGGGACATCGCCTAAAACCTAGACCAAGTCTTACTCGAAAGTCAATTCGATTGAACAACCACGAACACATCAGACGATGCCCAAACACCTAATAAAATCCCGAAGTATAAAACTTATCACTTAACCAAACAACCTATACTATCTTGTAGTACTCTAAGAGAGCTTCGAAACGATAGTTTACACGCCTAAAACGGAGTCCGGACGAAGAAGTTATGGACGAAACAATTTTAGAAGAAAAGGGAAGAATATACCAGAATTCTTGCTTGGCACGACCGTGCCTAAGAAAGTGGCACGACCGTGCCAGACATTTCGAGAGGAAAGGCAATTTTGGCATATTGGCACGACCGTGCCTAAGAAAATGGCACGACCGTGCCAACCAAGACGGGAGAAAAGGGAATTGTGGCACGACCGTGCCAAATAAAAGAGCACGACCGTGCCAGACCTTACGAGAGGGAAAGTGAATTGTGGCACGACCGTGCCAAATAAAGGAGCACGACCGTGCCAGATGAACAAAGCCCAGATTCATCCAAGGTTCACCATTTTCGGGCCAAAACTCACCCAAAACACCAAATACTCAAAATCAACACTCCCAACAAGGTTTCTAAGGTACCCAAACATCTTTTAACTAGAAAGGGGATCTAAATACACCATTCATAAACTAAAACCAAGAATCAAAACCAACATTTCAAAATCACCATTTTTGACCAAAAACCCAAATAAATTCCAAATAAATTGCAAACTCATCCAAACTTCCAATATAACAATAAAAGCATTATATGAACATGATATGAACATTTTAGCATTAAAATGGGGGAAAAGTAACTTACTTGCAAATTCTCAAAGTTGATGGATTTCAAATCTTTTTGACTCTACGCGATCCTAGCGACGATCTAAACAATGTTCAAGTTTTAAGAATTGAGAGATGATGAGAGGAAGAAGGAGAAAATGAAGAGAGAAGAAGAAGAAAACTTACCTTTCACAAAGCTTGGAGAGAGAGAGAGAAATATGCTGGAGATGGGATGGAGAGAGTGAGGGAGAAGAGAGGGAGTAGGGGAATTATTACGAAAATCTTACACTTAGGCCCCCTCCCCACCAATTACCCAACTCTAATACTTTCTACTAACAACTAAGACCAACTATTACTACACTAGCACAAATGACCCAATAAAATGCTAGGCATAATTATTATAACACATAAAGTGCACACATAAATATTTACATAAACAATAATTTAAATAAATAAATAAGCAAATAAATAATAATAATTATTTATTACTGATAAAATAGAGCCTAGTTTTCGGGTCGTGACATTCACTCCCCCTTAAAGAAAATTCGACCCGAATTTTAACGAGACTTACCCGAAAGACCAAATAGCTACGGATACGATAGTTCTGCCATTTCTCAAATTCCTCAATTGTCCAATCTACCCCACTACAAGGTAATCTTAAATAATGCTTACGATACCACGACCTCTCGCACATAACTTCCTTCAATCATAACCTTCACTACTAATTAAAACCCACAATCAAAATTGGAGAATCCCAATTGCTCCCAATCATAACTCTCGAGATATCCCAAGCTCACCCTATTCATAACCTTAATTACACTGCAAAGGTGTTTCCTTTCGTAAATCGCATGCTTAGTAGTATTCCCCAGAAATTCAAAACATCACCATCCCGAGCCTAATTAGCTTTTAAAATGTGAGAGGCTAAAGAAGTTTTCCATCCTCATAACATTCACCGAAGGCTATATCTCTAAGGATTACCATTATAGTGTCTTCACTTTGATTTAACACCTTAAATTAATAGTACCATACAACCCCAAAATTCCTCGTACAAAGTGTCCACTTAATCTATGTTATACTCTCATCCCTTCATTAATCTGGTCTTGAAGCCTAAACCATTCAATGTACTCAATAGTCCGCAAAACGATCCAAATTTCACCTTCAAAATATTTTCTTTAACTCTCATTTAAGTCATAATCCGTGCTCATATACCCAAAGGAAATCAACGAACTCTAAATTCAATAGCTAAACCCAGTTAGCTAGTAACGTTCCAACTGACCCAATACCAATTCATGATATTCCTTAATTATGCCCCAGTATTGATAATCAACTTACTTCACATACCCTTGATCCAATTCGGGAAACGCTACCAAGAAGGGATTTAGAACCGTAGAACCACTATCTAACCAGATTTTCAAAATGCCTTTAACATAAATCAAGAAATTATTACTCTCCCAAAATGTACTTAGTCATTTCTAACTTAACACGCTTACCACCACTAATGATTATAGCTCCTGTAACAAAATCATCACCCATAACAAATCGTACACCTCTCATGCTAATCCATCCCGATACATTCACGGAGATGCACTTAAAGTGACCAAAATTCCCCTCAAGAGATCCTCAGTGAATCCTCAACTCCTATAACTCAACCGATACTATATGGCTATTGATCTAAATATTAGTACTACAACCTTGGACCACAACAATGCAATTTAACCCCAAGCTTCTCTTCGAACACTAAGCACTATTCAGAAGAAAATGAAAATCTTACGAATGATAATTACACCCAACAAATTTACCGAAACTAAATACTCGGACTTCAATTAAGAAAAGATAGGTATAACTCCTCCCAAAGGAACGGTCTCAAACAGTTTTAAGAAACTAGGAATGGAGAATATAACAATCCCCTACAACAATAGATTTAAGCAATAGTAACATCAAAATCTCGTAATAGCAACATGGCTAATCTAGCAGGTGAAACATAACCATACTTAAGCACATCATAAGCACATAAGACTTTATCGGACACCCTAAACTCCTCCATAGGAGTAGACACCTACAACACATAAGTCAAAGACTCAGAAGAAATAAATGCGACTAAATGCACAGAAACACATAAATGCGATGACCCTAAAATGCACGCGCTCGCTCTCTCGACACAAAATTAATACCTCCTGAAACTGATGAATCACCCGCTGAGTGCTGATTGATCGCAAATACCCTACCCTGAACTTTTAGGGTTTCCCGAAGTATCTCTCTTCTGACCTTGTGCAGTACCAGTGCCGCTCCCGGATGGTTGATACCTGCCCCTAAGACAATCCCTCACAAAATGCCCCAACTGACCACAATTCACACATTTTCCTTGCTTCTTCCAACACTTGTCTTCTGAGTGTCCTATCCTCTGACAGAAGCTACAGACTTTCCCATTTCGTGTCCCTTTATAAGAACCTTGATTTCTTACTGTTGGTTGCCCTTGAAGTTGCCTTCTGAATCGAGTTTGCACTCCAGAATTACCTATGTTATCCGAATGTTGCTGTTGTGACTTGCTCTGCCCTCCTTGCTTACCCGGGTTAACCATCTCAGTCTTCCTTTTGTTTTCCCAAATATCCTGCTCAATCAAGTAGGCTCGATCCACCGCATCCTGAAAAGGTTGAATTCTTTGGGCTAAAAGTTGAGTCCTAATAGCTGTCTTCAAACCCCTAATCAATCTCATCGCTTTCTGCTCCTCGGTCCGCACAAGGTATTCACAACACCTGGCTAATTCTATGAACTTAGCTGAGTACTGTGCTACTGACATCATGCCTTGCTCCAAGCTGAGGAACTCGATCTCCTTCCGGTTTTGATTTACTAAAAAGATAAAATGATCCTTGAATTTCCTCACGAACCACTCCCAAGGATATGGTACAAGAGTCGCATCCCAACTGGTCTTCAGTGCCTTCCACAATGTTCCGCAGTCCCCACGAGCTTATAAGCTGAAAACAGAACCCTATCCTCATCAGTACATCCAAAGACCTCGTAGATTTTCTCCATCGATTCTATCCATAGCTTGGCCTTCTTCACATCAGGCTCACCGTCGTACTCCCTTGGTTTCAACTTTAAGAACTGCTCCAACCCATACCGCGGAGGTTCTACATGTTCCTCTCTCAATCCTTGGTCACGAATTGATTTCACAGCCGCTTCAAACCTCCCCTGAAACACTGCACGATTTTCTTCCCTTAGACCATTCTGATTCTGAGTCCCACTGATGCCTTCATCAGCTCTTCTTCTAGCCATCACAAACAAATACCTGCATAAAATACTCATCGTTACTCACTCCGAACCCATCTACCCTCCTAGGTCATTCTAGCCACCTATACCGATACTTAGAGCTAAACCATGGCTCTGATACCAACTGTCGCGACCCCGAACCCGCGGTTCCGGGATACGCGAGCTGGACGTCGACTTAAAATCAAAACTCTAAAATATAGAAGTTAAAATTTCCATTTTGAACCAAAAGATTTTAATACAAGGTTTGGAAAATCCAAGTTTAACAACACCATAAACCAACTAGTGTAAGCTCCACAAGCTCACACCAAAGATACAAAATATTACAATTCTTAATGACGTCAATAGTGGTAAAACTATCCCCAAAAGGTTATACATTTAAATAATGTAAACCGATCTATAACAACTTGCCCCAAAATCTCAATCCTCTCGACGTCCTCCTCGAACCGCGAATCCTAATCCTTTTCCTCCTGGGGGGGGGTGTTAAGGAAAAACAAAGATGGAAATAAACGGGGTGAGATAAAATCTCAGTAAGTTACTAATGCAACTACATGACATGCTAATATGCAATGACCAATATCAATTAACATAAGATAGATAGCAGCGGAAATAATAAGTGACATGCTGTCAACAGTAACATCCAATAATCAACCATATAAATAAGCATATAACAACAAATGAGAGGTTCCCTATCGCCAACCGTCCCATACCGGTTGGAAATAACGACCAGCTCATCATGCAACACATAAAGCTGAAATAAACACTCATAAGTGGATACATAGCCAAGGTTTCACCCCACTGGAAGAACCAAATAAAGGTCGCTGCGCAGCTTCAATAATCAACAATCAACATCTTCATAGCAGCATGAAAGCTCGAAGAGAAAACCCCGTACCGGAACCAAATCATAAAAGTGTCACAAGGGACAAGGACCATGACACAAAGTCATGCCCATTAGCCAGATGCATTCACAAAGGAACGCTGACTTATCCTTTCCAAGGCCAATCTGGAGAGGGGTATAGTAAGGGCAAAACAATGGTCAACATTATAATGGACTTGGCTTTGCCATTATAATCCTTCCCATCGCCCGATGCAACAAATATGCCAGCTGGGCTTCTAATTAAATGCTAAGTAATAATATTTTAGCATGAATAACAACTTAAGGTTCCAAAGTAGGGAACCACACCAATTAATCACCATAAAGATGCAAACGATTACTCATGAAGAGTTCAACAACAACGAACACAAGAAGTTTCTCATAAAAGAGCACAACAACGATAAACGGAATTTCTCATAAAGAGCACAACAACAATGATTATTAGAGTACCGTAATTTCATAAAGAGAAACCATACTAGATACATTCCAAAGATGATACCCACGAGTTAATCATAAAGATCACAACCCAAACGGTCGCTCACAAATAGTACAACGACTATAACCCAAAATTATCCTAAACATTTACTCATAAAGATGTACTAGGACTATGAACTCAACCATCTCATCACACCTGAAATTCCAAAGTAGGAATCAGAATGAATACACTTTGGTGTTCAACCACAACCCTCTAGGTACTATGGACATCGCCTAAAACCTAGACCAAGTCTTACTCGAAAGTCAATTCGATTGGAACAACCACGAACACATCAGACGATGCCCAAACACCTAATAAAATCCCGAAGTATAAAACTTATCACTTAACCAAACAACCTATACTATCTTGTAGTACTCTAAGAGAGCTTCGAAACGATAGTTTACACGCCTAAAACGGAGTCCGGACGAAGAAGTTATGGACGAAACAATTTTAGAAGAAAAGGGAAGAATATACCAGAATTCTTGCTTGGCACGACCGTGCCTAAGAAAGTGGCACGACCGTGCCAGACATTTCAAGAGGAAAGGCAATTTTGGCATATTGGCACGACCGTGCCTAAGAAAATGGCACGACCGTGCCAACCAAGACGGGAGAAAGGGAATTGTGGCACGACCGTGCCAAATAAAAGAGCACGACCGTGCCAGACCTTACGAGAGGGAAAGTGAATTGTGGCACGACCGTGCCAAATAAAGGAGCACGACCGTGCAGATGAACAAAGCCCAGATTCATCCAAGGTTCACCATTTTCGGGCCAAAACTCACCCAAAACACCAAATACTCAAAATCAACACTCCCAACAAGGTTTCTAAGGTACCCAAACATCTTTTAACTAGAAAGGGGATCTAAATACACCATTCATAAACTAAAACCAAGAATCAAAACAACATTTCAAAATCACCATTTTTGACCAAAAACCCAAATAAATTCCAAATAAATTGCAAACTCATCCAAACTTCCAATATAACAATAAAGCATTATATGAACATGATATGAACATTTTAGCATTAAAATGGGGGAAAAGTAACTTACTTGCAAATTCTCAAAGTTGATGGATTTCAAATCTTTTTGACTCTACGCGATCCTAGCGACGATCTAAACAATGTTCAAGTTTTAAGAATTGAGAGATGATGAGAGGAAGAAGGAGAAAATGAAGAGAGAAGAAGAAGAAAACTTACCTTTCACAAAGCTTGGAGAGAGAGAGAGAAATATGCTGGAGATGGGATGGAGAGAGTGAGGGAGAAGAGAGGGAGTAGGGGGAATTATTACGAAAATCTTACACTTAGGCCCCCTCCCCACCAATTACCCAACTCTAATACTTTCTACTAACAACTAAGACCAACTATTACTACACTAGCACAAATGACCCAATAAAATGCTAGGCATAATTATTATAACACATAAAGTGCACACATAAATATTTACATAAACAATAATTTAAATAAATAAATAAGCAAATAAATAAATAATAATTATTTATTACTGATAAAATAGAGCCTAGTTTTCGGGTCGTGACAATGGTTATGCCTATCTTCCTCTCTAATCACTCAAATATGTGTATAACTCACTTTCTGCTCTCAAACTGGTAGAGTAACAACTCTCAAAACATTTTCTCCCCCCTGAAATGATCAGCATGGGGTTCAATTTATAGAGGCTGAGGGTGCCCATATTAGTCGTACGGCTAGGGACCTCATGTGCCCAAACCATCCGTACGACTCGACTTGGCGAGCTTCTGGATTTTCCAAGTTTAATTCCAGTTCAGTCCTGGAATATCAGGTTTATCCTAGTGAGGTCCTGGCCCATTGGTTTATCCCTAAATGGTACCAAGAATTCCTCTAAAGTAGGTCGATTTCAGATTGGGGCACTTACAGAGCCCCTCGGCAACGTCGCTTTTGAAGAAAGCGGGGTTGTCAATAAAACAAGCATCCCAATATGATGGGAGGATGGCTTGGCCGATTTGGGTAAGAGAATTTCAAGGCTACTCAAACCTATAAGCATCCCATTTTGATGGGAGGACGGCATAGCCGATTTGGGTGAGAGATTTTAAGGCTACTCAAACCTATAAGCATCCCATTTTGATGGAGGACGGCATAGCCGATTTGGGTGAGAGATTCTAAGGCTACTCAAACCTATAAGCATCCCATTTTGATGGGAGGACGGCATAGCTGATTTGGGTGAGAGATTCTAAGGCTACTCAAACCTATAAGCATCCCATTTTGATGGGAGGACGGCATAGCCGATATGGGTGAGAGATTCTAAGGCTACTCAAACCTATAAGCATCCCATTTTGATGGGAGGACGGCATAGCCGATATGGGTGAGAGATTCTAAGGCTACTCAAACTATAAGCATCCCATTTTAATGGGAGGACGGCATAGCCGATTTGGGTGAGAGATTCTAAGGCTACTCAAACTATAAGCATCCCATTTTGATGGGAGGACGGCATAGCCGATTTGGGTGAGAGATTCTAAGGCTACTCAAACCTATAAGCATCCCATTTTGATGGGAGGACGGCATAGCCGATTTGGGTGAGAGATTCTAAGGCTACTCAAACCTATAAGCATCCCATTTTGATGGGAGGACCCATAGCCGATTTGGGTGAGAGATTCTAAGGCTACTCAAACCTATAACCAGTTAAAGAATCCCATTTTTTTTGATGGGAGGACGCCATAGCCGATTTGGGTGAGAGATTCCTAAGGCTACTCAAACCCTATAAGAAGCATCCCATTTTGATGGGAGGACGGCATAGCCGATTTGTTCTATGGCTGGACCTAGAGGTATAGGATTCCTACGTATCCTATTCGAGGGAATCAAGCCTAACGTAGTTCGGCTGAGAGATTTTAAGGCTACTCAACCTATGGGCCTTAGGGGATATCCATTTCCTTTCCTAAACAGGCATGGCCCAAAGGCCGGGCTTGGTCAACTTGGCCCTATTCGGAGGGGGTTGACCAAAGGGGCTGGCATGGCTCAGAGGCTCAAATGATGGGCATGGCTCAAAGGCTAGACTCGATCGACTTGGCTCTATCGGAGAGGGTCGTCTCGAGGGTAACTGTCAACTTATCTCATGACGGAGGGTCAACTACACAAACTGGTCAACTTATCTCAAGACGGAGGGTCGACTACTCAAATTGGTCAACTTGTCTCATGGCGGAGGTTGACTACTCAAATTGGTCCACTTGTCCCATGGCGGAGGGTCGACTACTCAAACTGGTCAACTTGTCTCATAGTGGAGGGTCGACTACTTAAAACTAGTCACTTGTCTCATGGCGGAGGGTCGACTACTCAAACTGGTCAACTTGTCTCATGGCGGAGGGTCGACTACTCAAACTAGTCAACTTGTCTCATCTGGCGGAGGGTCGACTACTCAATTGGTCAACTTGTCTCATGGCGGTAGGGTCGACTACTCAAACTGGTCAACTTGTCTCATGGCAGAGGGTTGACTACTCAAACTAGTCAACTTGTTTCATGGCAGAGGGTCGACTACAAGGCTGGTCTTACGTCCCTCCGGACTGCCGGGACATATTGATAGGTTTTCTCTAACCTGGCCACTCTTGGGGACAAAAGGTTTTCTTACCTAATCATGACTATACTGGTCCTTACGCCCTACCAAGGGCTGCCGAGGCGATAACGTCTTAACTTTCATCCTGGACTTACGAGGTACGGCCGGGACTTTCACGATTTCACTTTCTACCCTGGGCTTACGAAGTACAGCCGGGTCGACAAAATCCATGGTCTTACGTCACCCCGGACAGCAAGGATGAATCTTACGGAGCCTAATGGACTTATGTCATTCCGGACTGCCCAAGGGCAAGTTTAACGAAGCCTAATGGTCTTACGTCACGCTGGATGCCAAGGGAAAGTTTAACGAAGCCTAATGGTCTTACGTCACGCTGGACGGCAAAGGGCAAATCTAACGAAACCTTTGGTCTTACGTTACACCGGACGGCCAAAAGACATAATCTCACAAAACCTCATGGTCTTACGTCACACCGGACTGCCAAAGAGGATACTTTTTCATATTTTTAACCTGTTAACCTGGCTTACGAAGTACAGCCGGGCTAATTTCACACTCTTAACCTGGGCTTACGAAGTATCCGTGCTAGATTTAACCTGCGCTTACGAAACACGGCCGGGCTAATTTCAACAAAGCTTACATTCTTGACTCGGGCTTACGAAACACGGCCGGGGTCATTTCAACAAAGCTCGCATTCTGACTCGGCTTACGGCAACTCGGGCCGGGTCAATTCAACAAAGCTGGTCTTACGTCCATCTATGGACTGCCCGAACACATTTTCAGTGGGAACCTAATTTTCTAGGTTCACGAGCCAGAAGGGGCATTCTGGACATTTTTCCAAGGGGAGTGGGGCCTAAGTCCTATTTCAGAAACCTAGGGGAACCATGCTCAAGGCGCCAGGGGCCAAAGGGTAAATTGTGGGCTGTAATTCCTCTCGCCCAAACCAGCCGTACGGCTTAAGGAGGCGTCTCCTTCTTTTCAAAATAGCAGCCATACGGATGGTCTGCTTTATTTTTTGAAGTTCAGGCCGAAAAAACAGATAGGGAGAGGCGATTTTGAGAGCATAATCTCATCACCATTTCCTGAAATTTCTACCTAATTCGTTCTAGGTTCGCTCATGGATGCTCGGGCAAGAAGTGGTTACCCAAGGGGAGCGGATAGAAGGCTCAATATGGTACGCAACTTCCGGGGCTACCATATTGCCTTAAATGATGTGGGAGGCGGGTTTCTACAAGTCTCCCAAAGTCCATCTATGTCACGAAATGAGCGGTAATCATCCTTTCCTACTCGATTTATGTCCGTTTTGAGCAATTTTGTGCATTCCCTAGTTCTAGGGTCTACGTTCATGTTATTCAAGAATCTTTACACTTCTTGACACAATTTCACGAAATTAGCTTCATTTTTGTCGTTGAGATCACTATGGACGTGGGCATGTTCTCTTTTGTCATTTGGACATGCCTAGCTATACTTTCCCAAAATCAAAGAGTGTCGTCCCGCAATTCATTCATAAACTACTTGTACCTTAGGTTCAACTAGTCATTTTGACACATTCGAGTGCACGCTAGTATTTCCTAGGACAAGTTACCGCACTTACATAAGATTCGGTATACTGAGGTTCACAAAAGGGGATGGGAGAAAACCTTTTTCAAGACACACCTTCAATTTGAAAAGGTAAAAACCTATCTTCATGAACACGCCCTCAAACGCTTATCGCAATTTGAAAAGGGGAAAGACACATTTCATTCACATGATTCATTCATCCCATTCATTTATCACATGCATTGGTATTTTAAATCTGTGTTATTCATACCTTTTTCTGTGTTTACCTGCAGGGCGGGTGATCCCAAATCTCGGGGTGACATGTGCTGCTCTCTGTGGGAGGCTATGCCCATGGCTGTTGGCGACGAGCCTGGTCGCGAGAGAATTGGGTAGAGGGCACCGGCCTGGTGCCGTTTCATTCATGCTGTGGGCCAGCTGGCGAGCACTAACAGGAGTCTTGGGCTCATTACTGCCTTGGGCGAGCATTGGTGGGATACCACCCAACTTTCCATTTGAGCTGGGGGAAGTGACTGTGACCCCGGTCCGACTTTTCTGCCATCACCGGGCTTTCCTTTGGCGGTGGGCCTGTTATCTGGACCGACCGGCTCTCATCCCCGGACATCGAGGCACTCATTGGCTTCCTCGGGCCCTACCAAGGCTTAGGATTTACTGTGCAGGCTGTTGAGCGGCCCCATTCGGGACAGGATCCCAGCATATTTGGCGGGCTTGTGACCGCGGAGCGGAGCATCTCGGACGAGCTTATTGTGTGGCTCCTTCTCAGCAACACCCTCTTTGCCAATGCCGACACTACCTGCATGTTCCCTCTCCTTGGGTGATGACTACTCCTGAGACCGCCTGAGTATCGCTTGGGGGGAGGCTGGATTGGCCGAGCTGTATATGGAGCTTGAAAAGTTCAGCCGGAAAGCGAGCAAGTCCCTGGCTTGCTTCCAGTTTGCCTTGGAGTAGATTCTTTTTCTTTCCTCATTCTGTTTTCTCTCTTCTCATTCTCCTTTTTTTTCGGTTTTCGGCATCTTAACGTTTCCCTTGCCATTTTCTTTTCAGGCTTGGTACTACGAGATCTTTCGTGGCTATCCGTGGGAGCAGACTGTAGACCCAGCCATTACATTCACGGCCATGGTCTGTTGGGCTCGAGAGGCTCGAAATAAGAGGGGGTCCAAGAGGCGTGTCTCCGTTCTCCATGCCGACGTCCGGGGCAGTGCTGAGGGGCACCATACCGGCCGAAACTCAACCTCTTTCCTTGGTTGAGGTATGAGGGGCAAGGGCTAGGCGTGTTGACCTATCTGAGGCCCTGCGGGTTACACGGGAGAGGAGGCTCCTGGTGGGGTTCCGAGGAAGGCCTTCTATTTAGGGGAGAGAGGTGGCTCTGGCAGCACGGGCTCGAGCTGATGCAGAGGGGCTCCCGTTGATCTTTCTGGACTCCATGTTTATTGACCGAAGGGGATGACCCTTATCTTATGGGAGCGAGTGCCACTGATTTCATTACTGACGAGCTGTATGGGAGCTTCGTG
>JAOWBW010002520.1:0-72893 GCA_026119855.1 Campanula takesimana | reverse complement strand
TAAGGTCAGAAGGCTGCGATTTCGAAGCAAAAAGGGTGCGCACGCCTCCCAAAACAAGGTGCGCGCGCCTCCTTGTCCGGAGGGACGAAATCCGGCCAAAAACTGGGTTTCTACCATTTTTCTTACCCATTTCACATAACAATCCAAATCAAACATAATCAACCTTCCTCCAAGCATAAGATGACCCAAAACAACTTATAACTAGAATGGGACTCAAATAATACCATTTATCAACCAAGATCAAGATTCAAACAACATTCCTAAAATCACCATTTTGACCAAAACTCAAAATAAATTCCAAATAAGATTCCAAACTCAACCAAACTTCAAATATAACACATCAAGCATAACATAAACATGATATGAACACTTTAGCATAAAATGGGGGAAAAGTAAACTTACCCGGATTTTCTCAAAGTTGCCGGAACTCGAAATTTCTTGGCTTCCTACGATCCTATCGACGATCTAAACAAGATTCATGTTTTAAGAAATGAGAAATAATGAGAGGAAGAGGAAGGAGAAATGAAGAGAGAAGGAAGAGAGAAAACTTACCACCAAGGAGAGAGAGAAAGAGATTAAGCTGGGAAGGGAGTATGAGGAGGGGGAGAAAGAGAGTGTAGGGAGAAGAGAGGGAGTAGGGAGGTGATTATTTTCCAAAACTTACACTTAGACCCCTCCCCACTAACTACACAAACTCTAATACTTTCTACTAACAACTAAGACCAAATAATACTACACTAGCACAATTAACTCGAATAAAATGCTAGGCATAAATATTATGAAACATAATATGCATACATAAATATTTAAATAAATAATAATTTAAATAAATAAATAGCAAATAAATAAATAATAATTATTTATTACAAAAAAAATAGAGCCTAGTTTTCGGGTCGTGACATTCACTCCCCCTTAAAGAAAATTCGACCCGAATTTTAACGAGACCTACCGAATGATCAAGTAGCCATTAATACGATAGTTCCGGCATTTTCCCAAATTCCTCAATCATCCATTCTAAAACCACCACAAGGTAACCTTAAATAATGCTTACAATAACACCACCTCTCGACCGAATCATTCCATCATTAACTTCATTACTAATCAAAATCCGCAATCAAAATCGAAGAATTCAAATTATTTCCACACATAATTCTCGAGGTATCTCAAACTCGCCTTATTCATAACTTAACTACTCCGCAAAGGTACTCCCATTTGTAAATCGCATACTTAGTATTATTCCCCAGAAATTCAAAACATTACCATCTCGAGCTAAATTAGCTTTTAAAATATGAGAGGCTAAAGAAATTTCCATCCTCATAATATTCACCAAAGGCTATATCTCTAAGGATTCCCATTGTAGTGCTCTCGCTCTAGGTAGCACCTTAAACTAGTGGTGTAATATAAACCTAAAATTTTAATACAAAATGTGCACTTAAATCTATGCCATAATATCATCGTCATAACACTCAAACCCTTGAAAGCCTGAAATAATTACGAATACTCAGTAGTCCGAAAATGATCTAAATTTTATCTTCACGGTATTTCCTCTAACTCCCTTTTTTGTTAATAATTTGTGCTCATATACCTAAGGAAATCACCAATTCTCAAATCCTCAATAACTAACCCAAGTAGTCTTTCACGCATACATTTATAACCTAAGATACTTAGGCTCCATAGTACTACCGTCATAATAAACCGATTAGCTAGCAACGTTCCAACTGACCCAACCAATTCATGATATTCCTTAATTATGCCCAAGTATTGATAATCAACTTCCTTCACATACCCTTGATCCAATTCGGGAAACGCCACCAAGAAAGGATTTAGAACCATAGAACCACTATCTACCCAAAATTTCAAAATGCCTTTAACATAGATTGAGACATTATTACTCTTCCAAAATGTGCTTAGTCCTTTCTAACTTAACACGCTTACCACCATTAATGATCGGAACTCCTCCAACAAACTCATCATCCATAACAAATCGTATACCTCTCCATACTAACCCATTCCGATGCATTCACGGAGATGTACTAAAAGTGACCAAAATTTTCCTCAAGATATCCTCATTGAATCCTCACTCCTATAAACCCAACCGATACAATATGGATATTGATCTAAATATAAGCATTACAACCTTGTACTATAAAACTCAATTTAACCCAAGGTTCTCCCCAATTACTAGGTACTATTCGGAAGAAAATGAAAATCTTACGAATGATAAATACACCCAACAAATTGACCGAAACTAAATACTCGGATTTCAATTAAGAAAAGATAGGTATAACTCTACCCAAAGGAACGGTCTCAAACAGTTTTAAAAATTAGGAATGGAGAATATAACAATCCCCCTACAACAATAGACTAAAGCAATAGTAACATCAAAATCTTGTAATAGCAACATGGCTAATTTAGCAGGTAAGTTATATCTACCTTTAAGCACAACATGAGCACATAAGACTCCATCAGACATCCTACACTCCTCCATAGGAGTAGACACTGACAACACATAAGTTAAAGACTCAGAAGAAATAAATGCAACTAAATGCACAGAAACACATAAATGCGATGATCCTAAAATGCACGCGCTCGCTCTCACGACGCAAAATAATACCTCCTGAAATTATCCGTTACTTGGTGAGTGCTGATTGCTCGCAAATACTCTGCCCTATACCTTAGGGTTCCCCGAAGCATCTCTCTTCTGACCCGGTGAAGTACTGGTTCCTGTTCCTGATGATTGAACCTTAAACCTCGGACAGTCTTTTATGAAGTGACCCAGTTGACCACAATTGATACATTTCCCTTGCTTCTTCCAACACTTATCCTCCAAATGGCCTTCTCTCTGACAGTAAGTGCAAAGCCACCTACCTTGTTTCCCCGGAGTAGTACCCGGATTCCCTAACGCGGTTTGTTCTTTAAACTGAGATGGTGCTCCCGAATTACCTCGGTTATCTGAACGGTGTTGTGGTTGAGATTTAGCCTGGCTTACTTGTTTACCCGTATTTGCAACCTCGGTCTTCCTCTTATGCTCCCCAATATCTTGCTCGATCAAGTATGCCCGGTCTACCGCATCCTGAAATGTCACGATCCTCTGGGCTATAAGTTGAGTACGAATAGAAGTCTTCAAACCCCGGATGAATCTCATAGTCTTCTGTTCTTCGGTCCTCACAAGATAGTCACAATACCGGGCTAATTCTGCGAACTTAGCCGAGTACTGAGCTATAGACAACAAACCTTGCTCCAGGTTGAGCAGCTCGATCTCCTTTCGGTTTTGATCCACTACCGGAATGAAATGCTCCTTGAACTTTCGCACAAACAACTCCCATGCATACACTGTGTGAGTATCATCCCAACTCGCTTTAACACCCTTCCACCAATACTCGGCGGCACCCACAAGTTTATAAGCCGCAAACCGGACCTTGTCTTCATCGGTGCAACCAAAGACATCATAAATTTTCTCCATCGACTCAATCCATAGCTCGGCCTTTCTTACATCGGGTTCCCCATTGAACTCAACCGGTTTCAATTTCAGAAATTGTTCCAATCCATAGCGGGGTGGTGCTACTTGTTCTACCCTCGGACCTTGATCATGTATGGCCTTAATGGCCGCCTCAAACATGCCCTGAAACATTGCACGTGCTTCTTCCCTCGTATCATTCTGATTCTGTGCCCCACTAATACCTCCTCTGTTTCTTCTTCTGGACATTTCGAGTAATTACCTGCATAAGACATCAACCGTTAATCACTCCGCACACTACTACCCACCTAGGTCATACTAATCCACCTAGACTTATACTTAGAGCCAAACCATGGCTCTGATACCAACTGTCGCGACCCCGAACCCGCGGGTGCGGAATACGCGAGCTGGACGTCGACTTAAACCAAAACTCTGAAATATAGAAGTTAAAAATTCCATTTTGAATCAAAAGATGATAACACAAGGTTTTACAAATCCAAGTTTAAATCAATAAAGTGCATCTAACATAAGCCCACAGCTTATACCAAAAAGAATAAAATATACAATTCTTAATGACGTCAATAATGGTAAAACTATCCCCAAAAGGTTATACATTTAAATAATGTAAACCGATCCATAACAACCTGCCCCAAATCTCAATCCTCTCGACGTCCTCCTCGATCCGTGAATCCTAATCCTTTTCCTCCTGGGGGGGGGGGTTAAGAAAAACAAAGATGGAAATAAACGGGGTGAGATAAAATCTCAGTAAGTTACTAATGCAACTACATGACATGCTATAATGCAATAAGCAATAAACAAGGATAAATGTCACATAGCATGGAACAATTAACAGTCAACAGATAGTAGCGGAAAGTAAACACATAACAAAGGATATTAGCCAAGGTTTCCAAACTGGTACATCCAAATAAAGGATCGCTGCGCAGCTTCAATAATCAACAAATCATCATCTTCATAATAGCATGAAAGCTGAAGAGAAATCCCCGGTCAGAAGCGACCAATCAACCATCAATCAAACAAACCATCTTCATAGTAGCATAAAAGCTGAAGAGAAACCCGGTACCGGAACCAATAACAATGTAAAGTGCCACAAGGGGCGGGAGCCATGCCACAAAGTCATGCTCCAAAACGATTAGCTAGAATACCCACAACGGAGCTAGCTCATCCCAACCAAGGCCAATCTGGATGAGGACAGAAGGACCATGGGCGATGCTATACTGGACTTGGCTCGTGCCATTATAGCATTATCCATTGCCTGACTCGATACACAAATAACCAGCTGGACTTTCAATAAATGATAAGTAATAAATACTAGCTTAATTAAACAACTTAGTGTTCCGAAGTAGGGAACCATACCAATTAATCACCATAAAGATGCACGGTTACTCATGAAGAGTTTAATAACAACGATAACAGAGTTTCTCATGAAGAGCACAACAACGATAAACGGAATTTCTCATAAAAAGCACAACAACTATGATTATTAGAATACAGTAATTTCATAAAGAGGAACCATACCAAATACATTTCAAAGATGATACCCACGAGTTAATCATAAAGAACACAACTCAAACGGTCGCTCACAAATAGTACGACGACTATAACCCAAAATTATCCTAAACGTTTACTCATAGAGATGTACTAGTACTATGAACTCAACCATCTCATCACACCTGAAATTCCAAAGTAGGAATCAGAATGAATACACTTTAAGGTTAATCAAACCGTAAGTACCCAATTGCCAATACACGCTTTACCTTCGTCCTTAACGAACCAATCCCAAAACCCCAAACGAATCAAAAAGGTTAATCTTTAGAACATGATCACGACCGGACTAAACCCTACACTTTGGTGTTCAACAACAACCCTCTAGGTACTATGGGACATCGCCTAAAACCTAGACCAAGTCTTACTCGAAAACCAATTCGATTGGAACAACCACCACACATCATAAGATGCCCAAACTCCCAATAAAATCCCGAAGTATAAGACTTATAACTTAACTGAACAACCTATACCATCTTGTAGTACTTGAAGAGAGCTTCGAAACGATAGTTTACACGCCTAAAACGGAGTCCGGATGAGAAAGTTATGGCCTCCGGAAGATCGAACGAAAAACGGATAAACTGGACAAAGGAGGGATGCGCGCGCCTCCATAGAAAGTGATGCGCGCGCCTCCTAAGGTCAGAAGGCTGCGATTTCGAAGCAGAAAAGGGTGCGCACGCCTCCCAAAACAAGGTGCGCGCGCCTCCTTGCCCGGAGGGACGAAATCCGGCCAAAAACTGGGTTTCTACCATTTTTCTTACCCATTTCACATAACAATCCAAATCAAACATAATCAACCTTCCTCCAAGCATAAAGATGAACCCAAAACAACTTATAACTAGAATGGGGACTCAAATAATACCATTTATCAACCAAGATCAAGATTCAAACCCAACATTCCTAAAATCACCATTTTTGACCAAAACTCAAAATAAATTCCAAATAAATTCCAAACTCAACCAAACTTCAAATATAACACATCAAGCATAAAATAAACATGATATGAACACTTTAGCATAAAAATGGGGGAAAAGTAACTTACCCGGATTTTCTCAAAGTTGCCGGAACTCGAAATTTCTTGGCTTCCTACGATCCTATCGACGATCTAAACAAGATTCATGTTTTAAGAAATGAGAAATAATGAGAGGAAGAGGAAGGAAATGAAGAGAGAAGGAAGAGAGAAAACTTACCACCAAGGAGAGAGAGAAAGAGATTAAGCTGGGAAGGGAGTATGAGGAGAGGGAGAAAGAGAGTGTAGGGAGAAGAGAGGGAGTAGGGAGGTGATTATTTTCCAAAACTTACACTTAGACCCCCTCCCCACTAACTACACAAACTCTAATACTTTCTACTAACAACTAAGACCAAATAATACTACACTAGCACAATTAACTCGATTAAAATGCTAGACATAAATATTATGAAACATAATATGCACACATAAATATTTAAATAAATAATAATTTAAATAAATAAATAAGCAAATAAATAAATAATAATTATTTATTACCAAAAAAAATAGAGCCTAGTTTTCGGGTCGTGACAGGTTTGGCGTAAACATATCATTTATAATTACTCGGTTAAGAGTAACGTTTGAATATGTCAAACATAATGTTAATTATGTGGAAGATCGTAATAATGTCAGGTCTAAGGTTCTAATGATACAACTATTATGAGATTTAATTATGACATTTAACCATGAAATAAATCTCAAACATGGGTCAATTCCATTACTATATTCACCAATATGTACCCATAAGTTTAATTGTATCACATACATATAATCATCACATGATTAATAGTTAAACTTATACTAGTTCTTCATAAGTACTAGGGACGGAGATTATTATTATTAATAAAACATGTAACAACAAATAACAATCAAGTAACATCTCTTTATATAATGAATAAAATGATAATATAATAACGTTCCAATAACATGCCTAAGGCATAAACACCAACATAAAAAGGTTCGAGGGTTATGTTACGGAGTGGGAAGGGGTTAGGCACCCACTCAGCCTAGCATAAGGGCCGGTCTTGCATATATTTTCTAAGTCTAATGTTTAGTTCTTCCAATGCTAATCAAATTAAAGAGTTTAGGGGTTATCGGGGTTGGAATGTAGGGAGGTAACTCCTTGGTCGACTTTAATGAAATGAAGCAACCTTTGGTGTCATGTCCTAATTTGTGGGGATAGCATGCTTAGGGAAAGAAATCAGATAAAGAGAAAAGAGATAAAGTAGAAAATATGGAAAAAGGGAGTGTTCAATAAGCAAACTTCAAGAAAAGACTCCTTTGTTTTCCTTGGAAATGCTTGGAGTAATTTGACTATAGTGAGTTTGATGTGAAAATTCTTGGTGCTTCTTTGGAAAATTGTGTTCCCGAAATTCTGATCCTTTTACAAGGATGGAAAGGATTTTATTTATAGGTGTAGACACCCCGCCTTGGACCTCTCACCCCGATTGCATACATAGTATTTTTATTTAACTTGTTTTTGTTAATTTCTGTTAATTCCGTTAAGTTCTTAACTAATTCCGTTAGTCTTGGACTAAACTGAGTATCAGAATTATCTTTTAGCGTCATTCTATCATTTTTTAAAGGCGGGCGCCTCCCGTAATAGTCATGTGCCGCGTGCGCGTTTGGTTTAAAAGACCGGACCCGCGCGCTTCTCACATAGGTGTTACGGGTTCCCACCAACTTTCTCTCATTTTTTCTTATTTACAACATCTCTTCTTGATTTAAAATCCCTTTCTTGATCGCAAACATTAAAACCATTTATTTTCATAACCCCCAATCCCACATTTCTAGTATTTTTCCTAAAACAAAATATTTTCTCTTTATTATTATTTTATTTTCTCTTTATTATTTTATTTTCTTTTATTTTGATTGGTCTAATGACCATCTTTTCCTCCTTTCTCCACCTATATAAATCCCCTCATTCCACCATAGAAAAGGATACCAAACTTTAACACCAAATCTCTCCACACCACTTTCTCTACAAAACACACCAATTTTCCTACCAACATTCTACACAAATTCTTACTCACCATTTTCTCCCTACAACACCATCTTCAAGTCAAAGTTTGAAGTTCTCTTTTTCCTTCTCAAGTAAGGTACAACTTTTCTTCTCTTGGGTTTATTTATGTGTTTTCTTTAATGTATGCAATCCCCATCAAAATGGGACATGACCAATACGACTACTTCATATATTGAAGTTAGTTAAAGGTTATCTCCGTACATTTTAATTCCTTTAATTTCCCATTTATCTCTTAATGTAATAGTTAGCATAAATTGTTACATAAAAGAATCAACATTTTTATTCTCATTTAATTCCCCTTTTCCATGATTTAATTGTTAGCACAAGTTTATATTAATAAAAGAAGGACTTTTTACATTATAACACCTTTAGTAGCAAGACTGGCTTTAGCCGGGCGGAGTATGTGTTTAAGTACTTCTCACTTCGTAACAAATGCTATATTAGGTGTTCTTATGTTCCTTTAAAAACATAGGTGGCAACTCTAACAAAGTCTAAAACCTATTGGACATCCTAGGAAGATCCATCGCTATATCCAAGTAAGTGGGTTTTTTCCGGGGTATCTACAGTGGTGACTCCGCTGGGGATACTATAAAGGGTTAAACTTGCGTTTTTACTTTTGGTTTTCTTTTATCTGTTTTCTGCGGGCATTCTGGTGACAAAGGGTGAGAAGCGTGCGCCTTTGGCCCTCTCGACCTAAGGCGCGCGCCTCTGACCCTAACCACCAGAATCGCCCGCACTGCATTTCGTCCTTCAATTTCATGTTTCTGTGCTAACAATTACTGCAGGGGAAAAAGTTATTATTTAGGGTCAAGGTAATCCCTTGAACCCATGAGTTTGAAGGTTTTTTACCCATAACCTCTCGCCTCTTCCCCTCTCGCTCTGAGGCATGTCCACATGGACATTCTAATGCACACGCTTCTGGGCGCATTTCCAGAACAGAACAGACTCCAGAACAAGGCAGAATGATGGTGTGTGGGCACGGTTGCCTGCACACAGGACAATTTCAATTTTCTGTTCATTTTTATCAATCACACGGGTGATTCGAGAGTTGTATTTTTACGTGCTTACGTGTTTCTTTTCTTTTGAAAATAAATAAATATTTTTGTTGCTTGGCTTGACCTCACACTACCTGCACAAATTTCTATCAATTGCTCACTATCGAGTCACACAAGTTCATAACCCCAAACCCGTCGAGGCCCGTCCTAGAGAGTTTCAAGCTCCACTTGACCCTGACTCTCTCAAAGCGGTAAACCTCATCCCGTGGCGTAGTGTGAGAGCCCGCGCGCGAACCTTTTAGAAATGAGGTCCGTGCGAAGCGCGGCTTGAATCCGCTCGGTTTCTCACACAACGGTTACCCTCCTTTGGTTTTTGAAAAGCAGAGAGTCGCCACCTCATTTTATTTGGGAAAATATAGATAAAACCCTTTTTTGTTTTGAAGTGGGTTCGGGGGCTAAGTTACGAGTAGAGAAGGTGATTAGCAGCACTCCACTCACCCTTTCGGTCTCTAGCATGCTTCCGCCTACGCTTCATTTTAATGCCTTATTTTGAAAGTTTGATTTTTATGCCTTAACTTGAAAAGAATGTGTATTTGTATACAATGGTGTCTCCTAATCTAGGAATGTTCATTTAAGTCACGGCCGGGAATCGGCTTGGGTGGATTCCCGATCGGTTTTCGAAAATGGTTTTAAACATATAAAGAGAAGAAAACATATGAAGGGGAGGGAATTAAGTACATTATATACAAAAAGGAAACAAATCCTTTAAAAGAATAAATATCCGCGCCATGGATTCGGTAATTGAATTCGACACCATTTTCCGTCCCGAGCCGATGTACCTGTCCTAAAATTATCCAAATCCAAAACTAAAAATTTGGATTTACTCCCAGAACGTTGAGATCATTGATGACTTTTTGTATATTTTTTGGATTATTTATTTAGACTCAAATGACGATAAGAACAATAATCACAAAAGGCATTCAGCACAGGAAAGCAATGACTCACGTATATTCAGCACCAATTTACCACATTAAAACTCATGAATCTTGCATAACATAAAGAAATAAAGTTGAAGACCACATTGATACATGAAGTACCCCAAATTTTAGATTCAGAAGATGAGTTTAAGAGGTTCAAATGAGCCCTGATATTTTTATGTCAGAAGCTGAAAGTGCAGATTCTGGATTTTGGAGGTTCGAACAAGAGAGGAAAAGGAGCACTTTTAGAGATCTAAAAAATATATAAAAATTATTTACACTTTCCTTAGTTTATTTAGAACAAAATTTATGTTTTGACTTAACCCAAAAAACCACGTTTTAACAGAGTTTTAAATACAATAATAGAACATGGTACAGAGAAAGGCATACTGGACAGCACATCTGGGACTCGAAAATAAGCACGAAAACCTAAGTTAGACATGGAATATGAACATGGAACTTCACGAGAATTAACTTAGCATATTATAAACAACTTTCATGTTTTGGGCCAAGCCCATAAATCATTTTAAGAGGGAGATTTTAAGGGATGAAAATCGTTGGTTTGAACTGATTTGCAGACACTGGTTGTAACACTCACAAAGATAGGTGTTAACATAACAAAACTCACAACCAAGACATGAAACTCAAGGAGCTTCTTATTTAATATGTTAAGATAATTATCAAAGAGATATTTCACATCAAAAACTGATCTAAGTATGAATATACATGGGAGAAAGGGGAAGAGGACAGATTCATGATCTTCTGGGATGAGAGGCATATTTATACACGAGTAACCTCAAACTAAGCCAAGAAGTGAGCATATGATCATCATAAAAATACACATACATGCTAAGATCCAGATTCAAACACTCATAACATTATTTACATGGCAATATCATAAGTTCTTTACAAGATTATTTCAAAGAATATGGGAGTCTAGCCAACTAGTGGCTAGACCCTTACACCAATACTCAAATTATCTACATACTTACATATTTAGAGATTACAAGAAAAGATTTACCTAATAAAAGAGGGAGGGTGTGCTTCCTTTGCTTACAAGGGAAGACTTTTTTGTTGTTGTTTGATGGTAGGATAGCTTGAGAGTTGCTTGAGTTTGTGAGTGTTTCTTGTGTTTATTTTTGGTAATTTTGGTGTAAGAAAGGCGGTGTTTGATGGTAGTTATGTGGTGGTTGTTTGGTGGGAGTATGAAGGTGGGGAGAGAGTGGTTTGGGACTGAGAGAGAGAGTTGGGAGAGAAAGAGTTGAGAGAGAGAGAGAGTTGTGAGAGAGGATTGTAGTGTGTGTTAGAATGAGAGTGAAGTGAGGTTTAGGCCATTTTGGGGGGCATTAGGAGGGAGGAGGTGTAGATACCCCGAGCGGAGACCGTGCGCATGGCTAGAGCGGTGGTTTGTCCTAGGATGTCTATTTGTGTTTTAGTTGTAGAGTCGCCACCTATGTTTTAGAGGAACATAAGAAAAACCTAATGTATAGCCTAAGTTTGATTACGAAAACAGAGTTTCTTGTTATGAGGTTAGGGGGTTAGGTTACGAGATGGGAAGTACTTAAACACCCATCTCGCCCAACTAATGTTGGTCATGCTTGATCAAAGTCTACATAAGTAAAATGTTCTTCCTATTCTTTGTAATGATAAAATGGGGGTTTAAAAGGGGTGTTTGGAATGTAGGGAGATAACTCCTTGACTAGCTTCAATGAAGTGAAGTAATCTTTGGTGTCATGTCCCAAAATGTTTGGGTGATTGCACTTTTGATGAAATAAAAGAGAAGAAGAGAGATGAAGTAGAGAAGCGAGAAAGAAAAGTCTTGTTTACTTATCCTTCAAAATGACTCCAAGTTCTTCTTAGGAAAATGCCTTGAGAATACTTTGGAAGTGATTTTTGTATAATTTTCTTGTGTTCAAAAAGTCCTTTTTGGTTGAAATTCAAGACTCAGGAGAAGATCCCTTGAAAAGATGGAGAAGGGAGGTTTTTATAGGTAAAAGAGATGTGTTTTTGGTGCCAAAACCAAGTCACAAAGATCAGTTTCCCGGGCAAATCCTGTTAAAAGGAGCAAGGGAGGGATTCTTGGACAGAAATCTGTAACTGACGCCCAGGTTCGCGCGCCTCCAGCCTTGGTGGCGGGATGCGCGCGCTTCTGACCCCAAAGGGTGGATGCGCACGCCTTGGAGATGGCATTTTTGACAGAATGGACTAGAAAGTCAGCACTGTTATTCAGTTTGGTCCCTAAACTTAACGAGGTCAGTCAGGAACTTAACGGATGTAACAGAAACTAACGAGAAATACTTAAAATAAGGAGAAACACAAAATCAAATGTGCAATCGGGGTGAGCGATCCAAGGCGGGGTGTCTACAGAGACCCTCGGTGACGTGGATTGCAAAGCAAAACGCGTCGACGAAAGAACAAAACATCCGCCGAGGAAGTCACCAAGAAAAAAGCAAAGACTCGATGAAAACAAGAATCTTGAAATTATAAGAGATAGAAGTGCGCTCCCTGTGTGAGCGACTTTTGCTGATAGAAGGGATCCGGTGGCATGAAATCGGCCCACCGTAGCCAATATTGAAAGTCCGTATAGGGGACTGGAGGGACTCGAGAGTCTGCCTGCTGGTTTAGAGGGACTCGAAAGTCTGCCTGCTGATTTGGAGGGACTCAAAAGTCTGCCTGCTGATTTAGAGGGACTCGAAAGTCTGCCTGCTTATTTGGAGGGACTCGAAAGTCTGCCTGCTGATTTAGAGGGACTCGAAAGTCTGCCTGCTGATATAGAGGGACTCGAAAGTATGCCTACTGGTTTGGAGGGACTCGAAAGTCTGTCTGCTGATATAGAGGTACTTGAAAATCTACCTGCTGATTTGGAGGGACTCAAAAGTCTGCTTGCTGATTTAGAGTCCGTGTAGGGGACTAGATATGAATACGAATTTGTTGAGTAGACTTTGCTGATGAGGTGGTGATTTCAGTGGTTCACCGCGGACCAAGTCTGCTGTTTTGAAGCTGTATTTTGATGTATGCTGTTTGGAGTCGCACTTGCAGTTGACTTTTGCGGGGTTCGGGCACAATTGACTGCCGACCAACTATTTATGTCCTTTCTGAGAGGAGAAGCCTAGATTGACCTTAACTGAAGAGAAAGACACATCCTACCTTTAGTGTGAGTTTCTACCCTACTGTAAGTACCCCAATCTAAAATTAACCAACTTTAGAGGAACTCTTAGCGCCATTCAGGGATAAACTGATAGGCTGGGACCTCACTAAGATAAACCTAAAATTAGAGGACTATTCTGGAATTAAAATTGGAAAAATCCAAAAGCTCGTCACGCTGAGTCGTACGGATGCTTTGGACGCGGGAAAGCCCCAGCCGTACGGCTACTATGGGTACCCTCAGTCCTAATAAATTCAAACCCTTGCTGATCATTTCGGGGGGGGGGAAGAGAAAATTCATTTGTGTGTGCAAACTTTGCCAAACTGAGAGCAGATTAGGGATACAAACACATTCTTGAGTGAAAAGAGAGAAAGAAAATAGGCTTAGAACCAAAATTGGTGAGGCCTCCTTCTCCCCATCTTCTCTTCATCTCATACTCTATTTTATTTTGCCTTATTTATATTATGTCTTTATTGTTCTTGCAAATATTATGAATTGGAACCAAGTTCTTGATGTGAATCAATGGTACCCTCATGTTCTATGCATGATCAAGGGTTCAAACCTAAGATGATCAAGGCTTGTTATCATTTAATGTCTCTTTACATTAATGCATTTTATATTATGTCTTTACATTAATGCACTTTACATTATGTCTTTACTTTTATGTAATTTATATTATGTCTTTACATTTATGCAAGTTAAATTTCATGTCTTTACTTTTAAGTTGATTTTATGGTGAAAAGATCAAGTTTGGATGATAAAGTTTCAATCTTTATCATTCAAACCTTGATCTAACTCCAATAATGTCCCTTTGGATGGTAAAGACTCAATCTTTATCCATCCAAAGGTTGATTTCTTACTTCCCCAAGGCTTTTCCTTGAATGAATCATCCATTTGGATGATAAAGTTCCATATTTAACCATCCAAGTGGTGATTTTGGCTCAAATGCCATGTTCATCACCTTTCTTAATTTTTTCCCAATTATTGTCTTGATCACACCCAAAACCTTTAGTTTTGGTGTTTAATTAGTGATCAAAAGCATAGGGATGGTTCAATTCAAGCTTTATGTGAGTAAATAAAGTGGAAAGATGTAAAACAGTTCAGTTTTAGCAGAATGCTCTGTTTCTGCCTGAAACTGGACTGATTTCTTGACAATCTACAAAAACCCCAGGGATGACCCTCCTAGCCGTACGGCAAGTTTGGTCGATTTTTCAGTCTTTCCCCTCTTCTGTTAAACTGTTTACAAAACAACTTTTTTTTTCGTTAAGTTTCTAACTGATTTTGTTAAAAGTCAGTTTCTCCTACTTTCAAAAACACACACACACACACTTGCACAATTTTTGACAAACTTAGGGAGACTCGGGTTTTCCGAGGCGCTTTGGGTGAACTACCGGTTAAGTTCTTCCCAAAGCGTAACCTGACATCTGAATCCTATGTCTCTAACCTTTCTTCGTTAAGTTTGGGTTTAAAGTTAAACTAACGTGGCGACTCCGTTTTGTTTGGAAATAAGGTTCCGTGTTTGATTCTCGAGGGAACTTTTCCGTTTCCCGCGGGTATCTTACAGTGGGGACTCCGCTGGGGAATAAAGTATTTGCAAACTTCTTTTTAGAAGCTTTGGGGACACTTTTGTGTGGGTCAAACTCCCGTCCCCGTTAGTTGACTTTGTGCATATTTTGTGTGTGTTTTATGCTTTTGTTTTGATTTCTGGGAGCGAAACTGTTCTGGAAATGCAACAAACTGGGGCCTGATGATCAGAAGCTAAAAAATTGTAAAAAATAATGGAACTCCAGCCCTAGCCGTACGGCTGGTTTAGCCGGGCCCACAGAATGTTTCAAGTTAACAATTTTGTGTAGGGCAGAAACATTCTGATGGCCTCCTTGCTTCTTCTTGTCTAGGTTCCAATTTACAGCCTCTACTTGTGTACATTTGCCTTCATCTTCTTAGTCAAAAATGGATTTTTCAAGGCTTGGTTATACACAAATTTTTGAACATAAAATTTTGGGTTTTCAAGGCCTCATTGTGCATAACCACATTTTGTGAAAGTTCGGTTTTTCAAACCCTTTTGTTGATGCACAATCTTTTGTACAAATTGATTTTCAAAGGGCCTTGCTCCTCTTGCAAAATTTTCGGTTTTCAAAAACCTTTGGTTGTGCACAACTTTTCCATGTATAAAATTTTGACTCTTGCTTGTTTATACCTTTGTTTGACTACTTGTGCAAGTTACTTGTCTAAATTGTTTGTCCATATCGTGTATATACTCTTGTTTGTGCTCATGATATTAAAACGGACCGAAAATTTCTATTTTGGCTCAAAAGGGAACATAGAAGGCTTCACACAATGTGCACTTGACCTTGTTCACGTTCCAAAAACCCTTTAAACCAGGGATGGATGCCACGATGCAGCTTGATTGGTGCTCTTGTGCCCTTCTCGTGCGCACGGGTCCATTACACCTCCCCTTTCGAGCCGAGTCAACCACACTTGTCTGTGACACATAAATACCGTGACCATGGTTGGTTTTTGGTCTAGATCACGTCATGACGTCCTTATTACGTGTCCAAACATTAATCATGGCTAAGTTAACGCCCAAGCTCACGACTCCTTGTGAAAGCAAGTGTGACCAAGGTCATCTTTGACCCGGTCCTTGACTTGTGCGTTAATTCCAACCATAATTAACCAAAGTCATGTATTAAGGATGGGATGACACCGTGTCATTAAGCCCTAATGCTTAACCCATCCTAATCATCCTAAATCCCAAGGTTAAGGTCTGAGATCCCTCATTAAAATGAGGCCATGCCGGAATTCCATTGAAGCGTTAAGACAATCTTAACCTTAACCGGGGCTTAACTATGATACGAATGGCCCACGCATTGGAACTTTGTGACGCACTAGACCTTAGGTTTGGTTCTTTTGGTCGGTGGAAGCCGCGTTCCCTATAGGACCCTCGCCGGGGATAGTCCGTCCTTGGGAGTATGCAATACAGGTGAAAAACGAGGGGCTTATAGACGTAGTGTTGGTATCCACTGATCCAGGGTTTAGAGTAGTTGCGAAAAAGAAGAGAAATCTTTTCCAACCATTTAGGAATAAAAATGCGTTTTAAGTAAACTTGAACAGATAATTAATTGCGCCTTGCATGAATTTGCTCCATTTTTGCTTCTCGTCTTTGACACATTGCATTCTTTCAAGCGTCATTTCGTTAAGTCTTTGGACGGATGCCCGTTATCCTCCAAGATCTCCGTTAAGCCTTAGGATTAGTTTCTTAAGCTCCCGTTAGATTCTTAGGAATAGTCCCCTAGGAACCCGTTAAGTCCTTGGATGGATCCCCGTTATCCTCCAAGAAGCCAGTCGAATCCTCGGATGGATCCCTGTTATCCTCCAAGATCTTGTTAAACCTTAGGATTAGTCCTCTACGTCCCCGTTAAATCCCTAGGAACTCAGTCACCTCCTTGGATGGATCCCCGTTATCCTCCAAGTAGTCAGTCAAGTCATTGGATGGATCCCCGTTATCTTCCAAGAAGTCAGTCAAGTCCTTGGATGGATCCCCGTTATCCTCCAAGAAGTCAGTCATGACCTTGGATGGATCCCCGTTATCCTCCAAGAAGTCGGTCAAGTCCTTGGATGGATCCCCGTTATCCTCCAAGAAGCCAGTTGAATCCTCTGATGGATCCTTGTTATCCTCCAAGATCTCGTTAAGCCTTAGGATTAGTCCCCTAGGTCCCCGTTAAAATTCCCATTAAATCCCTAGGAAGTCAGTCACCTCCTTGGATGGATCCCCGTTATCCTCCAAGAAGTCAGTCACTTCCTTAGATGGATCCCCGTTATCCTCCAAGAAGTCAGTAACTTCCTTGGATGGATCCCCGTTATCCTCTAAGAAGTCAGTCAAGCCCTCGGATGGATCCCCATTATCCTCCAAGAAGTCAGTCATGTTCTTCTTTTCCTCTTAAGATTCTAAACCCGTTCGAACTACGGTGACCTGAGCCTCTCATCGCGTGGGACCCCCTCCCTCGTGGTGAGGGGAACATAGGCAACTTCAGCCCGGTCAAATATCTCAAAATAGCCTTTAGCCCAAGCATTCACCCAATGTTTACCCGAGCCTAAACTACCTTTTTTCTTCCCCGTAGCTCAGATGTTGTGGAAGAGAGCATCATGTCGCCGCCTAGTGCGTGTGGAGTCAGAAAGTTCCCCGGTCACTAAAACTTCTCCGACCCGGTACCTCAAAAAGATCACTTCAGTGGACAGTATCTTGAGAAATGATGCCACGGATAATACGATTGGCCCAACGAACAAAGAGTTTCTCCAAACTTTAGATGCCCCCGGGGCTGAGAAAGAAGTCATCACAGAGAGCCACAAAGAAACCTAAAGTCCGTTTGATGAGTCGACGAGACAAGAAGGTGTCGCAACTCTGTTTCAAATTGGTGGGCCCTTCACCAAAGTTACCAACCACAAAGAAGAGGTAGAAACCACCCAACATCCAAATTGTAGCCAAACATCACCGCCACATCCCAAATCCAACATCTCCCATGGGACGCCTCCTATAAAACCCCGAGCGCAATCCACTCAAAAGACCTGCAAACCACTGTCCACACCGGTTACGCCTCGAGCATCATACTCACAACACCTTCCCAATCGAATCCCTTCTCGGTTTAATGCAATCAACCAAGTCACCAGAGCTTGGTCACTGTTTAAACCATATATGGATATCCGCCGGGCGCCGCCAACTTACCTCCACCAGATTTCCCAATAAGATTTTGGGGTGACCCGTATCATTTCCACAATCCAAGACATTTTGGACCACGAGCTCCTTGCATGCCTCCGATGTATATTCCTACAAGCAACCAAGGTTGTGGGTATGCCTACGCCCATGTGCCTCCACAAAATCCTCTCAATCATCATCTATTGGGAAAGAGAAAGTGAATGGAAGCTAAGTTCGAAAGGACACTCAATGAGAACCCCTTTGCATTGAGAGACGGTGATTCTTGTCCCCGCCACACTCTGGTCAACGATGAAAGAAAAGCCAAATGGAAAGCCGAGCTCCATCTCACAAAGTTTGTGGATTTTCAAATGCCCGTAAGCAAAATGTTTGAGGGATTAGTCAAACAAGGTCTCATGAGGCCCCTCGAAGATTTCCGGCGAAAGCATCCTGAGAAACGCCGCAGCACCACCAAGAGGTGTGCCTTTCACAAGTTCCATGGGCATAATACCGATGATTGCACAGCTGTGAAACGCATCATCCGGAAATTAATCGCGGAAGGAAAGCTTGAATGCCCTCAGTTGGGAAATTGGAAATGAAGCTACAGCTATGGTCAGAAGCGGAATGTCAAAAACCTCTCCCATCAACCTCCCCTTAGAAAGAGTCTTTTTCATCGTTAGGAAGAGTCAGTTGCTTTTAAGATGTGTGGTAAGCCCTTAAGAAAGGTCAGTTAGGTTTAGAGTCTTGACTCCCCGGTTGATGCCATGTGGTGACCATTCTGATTCCATTGTCAGTTTTCTTAATAAAATTATTATTATTATTGCCTTGTCAAAAGTTTGCAAAAATATGTGTGAGTCTTTCACTCAAAAAAAAAAAGTGTGTCTTTTAAAAAAAAAATCTTAAAATAAAAAGATCAAGTTTTTTCTAAAAGGCTAATCCGATAATGAAGCATTCTTCTTAAATCCCGGTTATAATTTCACCTTGAGGTTTAATATGCTAAAGTCCTTTGCGGCCTTGTCCATTGGAAACATCGACCAAGGAGCCCACATCTAAATTGGCGTCCGAGACAACCATCCACGTGAACAACAAGGAGAAGCCCGTGCTTTGGAAGCCCAAAGGCAGCTACATCAAATGGAGGTCTGTACCCTCGTTGAGTGTCATGCACAAAGGTTGCGCGCCTCGGAAGGAAATCACCAAAAGGATATGGCCAAAGCAAACTCTCAACTCATGAGTAGACGGATCCGACAATTACAACGCCAAGCCAAGTGGAGACCTCGCGACATCTTTCCCGATGACACGGAACATGGAATATGCCGCCGACAACCCTTCCAACAATCGAGGAAGAAAATGGATCATCATACTTCATAGGAGCCCATCCCTAAAAAAAAAATAAAAAATATATAGAGTCTTCCAGCCTCGTAGGATCTAGACTTTCATCAAAGTCCATCCCGGACTGTGTCTTTTTATTTTTACAAAGGTCCATACTTGGACATGTATGTACAAAGCTATCTAAATAAAAGAGTCATTTTCATTCTCTTATCTCTAGACTTGAGACATTATCTGCAATATACATTTACTCTTGAAATTGCCTTGCTTGTTATTATCAATTGATTGCTACGTCCCTAAAATGATGAATTGACTTCTAAGCATACTAGTCAATGACGACTCATTAAGGATGAATGGACCTAACACAAATGAAAAATGCTAAATGCAAACAATTAATCTTGAAGTGAATAAATGTTGTGATCAATTGGCATGAAAAAACCATTAATGGCAAACCTTCCTCTATACACATCCCCGATACACATTCCCCGATACACAACCCGATACACTTTTCTGATACAAATTATTGATGCACATCAAAGGCATCCCGAGACAATGAAAAGGCAAGGATGTTGTTGCCCAACCACCAAGGTTCAACCATGATCGCGCATGAGCAGCCAAGCAAAGGACTTCCCGGATCTTCAAAAGTCAAAACGAGAAGTGACAGACATTCCTACAAGGGGCTACAAATGAGCCAATGTCCAAGATAGCAAGTTGGGGCTAATGTTTCCCCTCTCCCTCAAAAAAAAATGAGAAGAGGGAAAGGAAATGAATATTTGAAAAGGAGGAAAGGAAATGAATATATGTGAAGACGCCTCAAAAGCTTACTGCAAGGTCCGCCCCCAAGGGTTCGCAAGAAAGGAAGTCTATCTCAAAAGACAACCAAGAAGGAACTCACCCCAGAGGGCCCGTTCACCTCAAAAGAAGTTCACACCAAAAAGGGTTCACCCCAAAAGGTCCATCCCGAGGAGTCCACCACAGAGCAAAGTGATCTACATCAAAAGAGCAACAACATCCCCCGAGACAACATCAAAAGAAAGTCAACTTCAGCAAAAGACGGCGCAAAGGCCAAACTACGGCGACTTGAGCTCCTCAAACTAAGGGGAACGTAGGCAACCTTCGGGTCCGGTCACAACACGAAACAAAACCATCAAACCGTGGTCCTCTCAAAATGACCAAGTTCTCTTCCCTCGGTCCCATCAATGACCAATTTCCCAGACACACCTTCTTCTTCCGATCTTGCCATTGATCGAATCTTAATCTCAATTGATCACAACATTTATACATGTTATGGCTAATTACTTGCTATAATCTTGACTTAATAATAAACATGGTCCATTCAAGAAATCATTTTGATGATATTAACTAAGGCAAATTTCAAATGTCTCTACAAGTCTTCTCCTCTACATCTTAGGAAAGAGATAAACACTTATGTTCTGTCAAGCAAGGGCTTCCTCCCATTTCATGATAAATTGTTGAAAGAGCTCACCAACATAAAGGGAATCTCTCCCAAATAAAATGCCCTTGCATGTTTCCTCCAAGAAAAATACTTTAAAGACCCCGTTCTATCGAGTCGGCTGGATCAATCATAAAAAAAAGAAAAGAAAAAAAGAGAAAGGCACCAAAAAAGTAGCCCGTTAGGTTGAAAACCTGTAAGGGCAGCGTAGGCAAAAAACAGGGTGTGCCATGAAAAGACGCAAAAGAGATGCCCGCTAGGTTGAAAACCCGCAAGGGCGGCCTAGGCAAAAGAAAGGGTGCGTCATGAAAAAGGGATAGGTTCCTAACCTCACTTCAAAGGTCAAAAGATGACATTGGGGCAACCCCGCCATCGACACCGACAAAGACATGGGGCTACCCCGACATCAACGACGACAAAGACATGGGGCTACCCCGACATCAATGACAACAAGGACATGGGGCTACCTGACATCAGCAACAAAGATGACATTGGGGCCATCCCCACAACAGTGACAAGCAGATTTCCTACCACCGGTTACTTCTCAACGGATGGACAAAATACAAAGGACTTTATGCATAACAAACCCCACGGTTAGGTTAAAATAAAAAATTTGACTAACATGCTTCGTTAAAAAGATTTGCCTTTAGAAATAAGCATTTTCAAATTTAGCCATTTGGCATCATTTATCAAAGACAATGTTTCAAGCAAAATGCTTTTGATCTCCCCTCAAAATGATTTTCCCAAAGTCTTGGACCTCTTCGTCCACAATTCATCTCAAGGCTCGCCCTAGGCTCTCCCTGGTGCCAAAAAACAGTGTCAACCACCCTGTAGAGTTGAGTTAACCAAAGTCCAAACTTTGACCAAAAGGGTCAAGTTAAAATACCCCGGCAGTCTTTAGTCGGACGTAAGACCAGTTTCCCCGTCAAACTCCCCAAAGATGGAGTTGACCAAGCTTTGTCTCCCAGAGTGGTCATTTTAGGTTAAGAAAACCTTTGTCCCCCAGAGTGGTCATTTTAGGTTAAGAAAAACTTAGTCCCCTAGAGTGGTCGTTTTAAGTTAAGAAAACCTTAGTCCCCCAGAGTGGTCATTTTAGGTTAAGAAAACCTTAGTCCCCCAGAGTGGTCATTTTAGGTCGAAGCCTTTGTCCCCGGCAGTCCTTAGTCGGACGTAAGACCAGTTTTCCCATCAAACTTCCCAAAGATGGAGTTGACCCAAGCCTTGACCCAAAGTGGTCATCTTAGGCAGTCCCTGACTTAAGCCCAATAAAATTTGTGAAAATTCCCTAGTGTGAACATATACTTAGGCAGTCCCTGACTTATGCCCAGTAAAAGTTTGTCCCCTAGAGTGGTCATTTTAGGTTAAGAAAGCCTTTGTCCCGGCAATCCAAAATGACGTAAGACCATCCGTTTAGTCAACCCTCTCCATAGAGACAAGTTGACTATATCCTGCCTCTGACCCGCTGTAAGTACCTCAATCTGAATTAACCTACTTTAGAGGAATTCTTGGTACCATTTAGGGATAAACCAATGGGCCAGGACCTCACTAGGATAAACCTGATATTCCAGGACTGGACTGGAATTAAACTTAGAAAAATCCAGAAGCTCGCCAAGTCGAGTCATATGGATGGTTTAGGTGCATGAGGTCCCTAGCCGTACGGCTATGCTGGGCACCCTCAGCCTCTATAAATTGAACCCCATGCTGATCATTTCAGGGGGGGAGAAAACGTTTTGAGATCTGTTACTCTGCCAATTTGAGAGCAGAAAGTGAGTGATACACATATTTGAGTGAAAAGAGAGGAAGATAGGCATAACCATCATAGGTGAAGCCTCCTTCTCCCCATCTTCTTCTTCATCTCAAACTCTCTTTTATCTTTGTTCATATTACTTGTTTATATTGTATTATTTCTTCTTGTTCTTGCAAAGTCTTGTCCATTTCAAGCACTTTATATTTCTTGCAAGTCTTGTCCACTTTCAAGCACTATATCTATATATTATACAAGTCTTGGCCTTCCAAGCTATATATATTATGATTATATATGTATATGATCCAAATCATGAGGTGATTCAAGGTCCCCTTCACACCTAGTGTGTGAGTTATGGGGTAAAACCTAGGATGATCATGATTTGTTAAATTTCATGTTGATGTTGTTCTCGTTTGGCCATAAGAGTCATGATTGGGGGATAAAGTTTCAATCTTTATCATCCCAACCATGATCTAGCCATAAATCACCAAGTATGGGACATAAAGATTTGATCTTTATGTTATATTTTTGTCCCTAAAGGTTTAATCTTGTATAATAAGTCCATTTTGGTGGTAAAGTTTCAATTTTTATCCACCAAAATGGTCATTTTGGTTTAAATGCCATGTTCATCAACTTTTCATAAATCTCTCCAATGATTGCCTTTGATCACACCCAAATCTTTGTTTTTGGGGTTCCTTTGATGATCAAAGTGCATAGGAATGAACTTTTCAAAGTTTTGTTGTTAATAATAAAATGGAAATCAACATTCCAGTCCAGTTTCAGCAAAGATACTCTGTTTTGACTGAAACTGGACTTTTTTCTGATAAACTGTAAAAATGCCCTGGAGAGCCCTCCCCATCCGTACGGCTACTTTGGACGGGGAGGGCATTTTCCAGTTTCTTCCTTTTCTGACCAGAAAGTTTGCAAAATAAACATTTTCTGTTAAATAACTAACTGGTTTTGCCAAAACAGTCAGTTTCTCCCATTTTGAAAACACACACACACACATGCACATTTGGTTAACTAACATTAGGGAGACTCGGCTTTGTCCGAGGCAACTTGGGTGAGGTGAAACTCTTCCCAAGGCGTAACCTGACCTCTGAACTAATAGAATCTCTAACCTTTTCTTTTGTTGGGTTAAATAATTAACAAAAGTGGCGACTCCGTTATGTTTTGTGAGATAACCGTGTTCGGATTTTTCGCCCCAAAACCCGTCGGGTTTCCTCCGCGCGGGGGCGGGATCATTACAGTGGCGACTCTGCTGGGGAGTAAAGTGTTCACAAACTTCTTTTTAGAAATTATGGGGGTGCTTTTGTGTGGGTCAAACTCCCGTTCCCCATTTCCGTTAACTTTTGTGTTTGTTTTGTGTGTGCTGTGTTTCTGTTTGAACTTTCTGGAGATGAAACTGTTCTGGATGTGCAATAAACTGGGGCTTGATGATCAGAAGTTGAAAAACAGCAAAAATAATTGCCAGCATGGTATAGCCGTACGGCTATGTTGGGCAGGGAACAGAATGTTCCAAAATTTAATAATTTTGTGCAGGGCAGGAACATTTTGTGTCCCTTTGGCTTCTGCTTGTCCAGGTTCCAAATTTACAGTTTTGTTTGAGCACATTACCTTCTTCTTTTCTAGCCAAAACTTGGTTTTTGAAGCTTGGTCATGCACAAACTTTTGGACATAAATTTGGGTTTTCAAAACCTCCTTGTGCATAACCCATTTTGAAAAGATTTTTGAATTCTTTGTTGTACACAACTTGTTTTGCAAATGATTTTCAAAAGAATTGTTCTTCTTGAAAAATGTTGATTTCAAAGGATTCTTTGGTTGTGAACAATTTTTTGTACATACAAGTTTTGGCTTTGTTTGTTCATATGATTCTTGCTTGATTGCTTGTGTAAATAACTCATTCATGCTTGCTCATTTTTGTTGATTATACATTGCTAATGATGTTAAAACGAATTGAAAATTTCTATTTTAACTCAAAAGGGAACATAGAATGGCTTCACACTACGTGCACTTGACTTTGCACGTTCCAAATACCCTTTAAACCTGGGATGGATGCCACGATGCAGCTTGATTGGTACTCTTGTGCCCTTCTAGTGTGCACGGGTCCATTCCACCTCCCCTTCCGAGCCGAGTCAACCATACTCGTCCGTGACACATAAATACCGAGACCTTGGTTGGTTTTTGGTCTAGCTCACGTTACCACGTCCCTAATACATGTCTGAGATTAATTGTGGCCAAGTTAGTGCCCGAGTCATGACTCCTTGTGAAAGCAAGTGTGACCATGGTCAACTTTGACCCGGTCCTTGACTTACGCGTTAATGTTGACCGTAATTAACCTAAGTCATGTATTAAGGATAGGGTGACACTGTGTTGTCAAGCCCTAATGAATGGTCCATGCTAATCATCCTTAAGCCCAAGGATAAGGTTCGAGAGCCCTCACCAAAGATGAGGCTATGCCGGAAGTCCCTTAAGTCCCTAAGACGAATCTCGATCTTGATCGGGGCTTAATCATGATTGGAATGGCTCACGCATTGGGAATCTTGCGATGCACTAGACCCTAGGTTCGTTTCTTTTGGTCGGTGGAAGCCGCTTGCCCTATAGGACCCTCGCCCGGGACAGTCCATCCTTGGGAGTGTGCAAGGAAGGTGAAAAACGAGGGGTCTATAGGCGTAGTGATGGCCTCCACTGATCCAGGATGTAGAATAGTTGCGAAAAAGAAGAGAAATCTTTTCCAACCGGTTAGGAATAAATGTGTTTTAAGTAAACATGAACATAATTAATAATAATGAACCGTCATGTTGCATGAGCCTAAACCCATTCTCCCAAACACCAACCCGAGTTGATACCCGAGTCTAAAATGAACCTCCCACTCCTTATAGCTCGTAAGAAGTGGGTCAGAGTTCCTGGTCATCGTTTGATTAGTGCCGAGTCTGACAGTTCATCAGCAGTCTCACTCAGACTTCTCCGAATGGCTAGTCCGGCAGGAAGTTGTAGTGGGGGTGACAACGCAGCGGATCCGAATGGTCTTAGTAGGGAAGAGCTGGTACAAGCTCTAGAGTCCGCCAGGGCCCAGGAAGAGAATGTCAGGAAACGTCATAAGGATATGTAGAATAGGGTTATGGAAGCCATGAGTCATAGAGGGGTAGCCGTTGTGTTTGAAAACGACAGAAGTTTTGTGGAAATCACTGATGAAGAGGGAATTGAGAATTTGCAGCCCCAGGGATATAGCCGAGTTCCGCCCCCTCAAGCTTACCTGAATGTGGACACCTCACGTCCCACATTCCAAGCTACCACTCACCAAAATGTGCCTGCCACTCATGCTCCATTTGTCCCGCCGGGCGGTTTTCCCATATACCCGCCAGGGTTCAACTTATATGACACAATCCCAAGTAGCCGAGCACCCTTGGCCCCAGCTACCATTAGCCTGCCACCTCCGGCTTTGCCAACCACATCTCGAGAAGTGCCTTACCCACTTTACCACCCAATGGCCCAAATCTCTGAGGCTATCCCACCATATATCCCGACAAGTAACCCGACACCAGGGTATGTCTACACCCATTTGCCACCTCAAAATCCTCCTTCGATGGTCCCATCCACCACTTCACCTCCTGCCACAATGCCTGTAACGAGCCAAACCATGGGATCAATCAACTCAAGCCCACATGTGGACCCCCAAATGGGGTGGTTGGTAGAGAAATTGAAACAAATGGAAGAGAGATTTGAGGGGATGAACGAAAGGAAATCCTCCTTGGGGATCACCGACCCCAACAAGATTGTTCCTCTGCCTCACAAGTTCAAAATGTCAGAGATAGACAAATTTAACGGAACTGCCTGCCCCCAGACTCATCTCAATACTTATACTTTAGCCATGAGAGCAAAAGGGTGTACCATGCAGCGAATGGCCGATCACTTCCAACTGTCCTTGAGAGGGAATGCCCTCAAGTGGTTCTTCCACTTGAAAGATGAATCTCGAGCAACATGGGATGTAATCAAAGAAGCATTCCTCACCAAGTATCGGTCAAACCTAGAATGGGAAACCAACCGGGTTGATCTGCAAAGCACCCTATAAAAGGGAGATGAGCCAATAGGAGAGTTCTATAAGGGTGGAATTATAAACTTGGGGAGATTTCCAATCCGCCCACAGAAGAAGAACAATTGGACATTTTCCAATCATGTCTGAAACCTAAGCTGCGGGCCTTGATCAGTCATCATTTTTACCCTAACCTCTGGGCAATGGTCAGTGCCGGGTCTAAATTCGAGAAGACCCTCAATGAGCAATCCTCTACTCAGGCCAGTGGCAACTCCTATAGATATCGGCCCCCGACAGTCGGTAAAGGGAAGGAAGCCATGTGAGCTGTAAACAACATCCAAGGGGAGAATCTGAGACAAACTCCACAAAAGGCCGGGAACTGGGAAAGGCGCCCGTATGTTAGATTCGAGGACTTTGGGATGCCCTTGGGAAAGGTGTTTGAGGGGTTAGTTAAACAAGGCCTTGCCAAACCCCTGGTTAACTTCCAAGCCAGAAACCCCGAGAGGTACCTTGACGAGAGTAAGAGGTGCGCATTCCACAGCTACCATGGGTACAACACCGATGATTGCCCCGCTATAAAATGCATCATTATAGACTTGATTGCCAAAGGGAAGCTTGAATGCCCCCGAAGTCCAAATGTAATCAACAAGCCGTTCCCCAACAACCCGTTCCCCAACAACCATGGTATTAATATGATTGAATTTGGGCCAGCCGATGTGAATACGATTGAGTTCGGGGAGCCAACACCGATAAACCTTTTGGAATTCAATGTCCCGATGACTGAGATTGGGGAGGAATGGAAGGAAACCCTATGTACATGTGTGCAGGAAGGAAACATGAAATGCCCATCCGACTCTATGATTGCCAATGTGATGAGTGCAAGGTTCCCCCACGAAAATGCCGATGAGTTGATCGTAGTAACACTTACCGAGCATGAGCTAACATTCGAAGAGTGTATGGAGGAAATGGAAAAGTCCATCAAGAGCACGTTAGACAGCGAGAGCCAGGGCTCAAATGGGGTTTATCCTCCGCACGATGATTGCTTCTATGTCATTGAAGCATGTAGTTCATCCACCGGCAAAAGGACAGTCAAGCAGGTGGGTCACACTAACGGAAAGAATGGGTCCAAAAGTGTAAAGACCCCGAGAACCACCAACTATGAAGGGTATCTCGTCCGAATGAAAGGTGCCATTCGCTCTATGCCTCATGAGGAGCTCCGAATCCTATGTAAAAGTAATGATGATGAGGTATCTTCAAATATGCCTCCCCATGTTCCTTTCCCGAGATTGGAAGAAGAAGGCTTTCTGGCCTTAGATGACTTCTTAGCTTTGCCACCGTTATCTCCACCGCCACCGCTGATTGATGGGTCCGTATTCCCGGATTACTACTGTTGCACGCTTACTTTGGAAAAACTCCATGAAACCGTAGGAGTTAGAGGAGACAAAGCCACCACCCTATCTCTCTAGAAAAGACCCGCGAGTCGGCAAACACCCCGAAAAGAATGGTCATGGTGAAAGAGTTAAGAAACGAAGCATGGCCATATGGTACCCAAAACCCCTCGTCACCCGGGAAAAGGGCGGAAGAAGGTGATGACCCTTTTGAAGTAAGTGTACTGACTCGATCTGGGCAAGTGCACACGGAAAACCCTAAGAAACCACCGCCACCAGAATACCGAATGCCTCCCCCTCTTGCTAGTGAGGCAAAAGCCCTAGATTCCGGAGAAGTGGATCCTGTCTTAACCCAACTCAAGAGGACACAAGCTAACATATCTTTGTGGTCCCTCCTCACTTCCTCCTAACCTCACAAGCTCAAGTTGGAGGAATGCTTGGCCCGAACTATGGTACCTACCACAACCACCCCCGAAGAGGCCGTGTAAATGATCAGGAGTGTTCAATATGGGAATGTCATCACATTCACAGACTTGGATTTGCCAAAATTTGGGGCTAACCACAATGAAGCCCTCTACATCACGGTGCAGTTAGATGAGCGCTGCCTCCCTCGGGTTTTGGTTGATAATGGCTCCGCCATGAATGTCCTCCCCGCTAAGATGATGGATCTACTTGGTCTAAAGACCACCGACCTAAATCCTTCCATAATCACCGTTAAGGCTTATGATTCCACGGCCTGCTTAGTCCTGGGGGTGGCCACCTTGAACCTTTGGTTTGGAAAACAGACGATGCCAACCGACTTCTAAGTACTTGACATCCTCATATCCTTTACCGCCTTATTAGGACGCCCATGGCTCCATAAAGTCAACGGGGTAGCCTCCACCCTCCACCAGTGCGTAAAATATGTACAAGAGGGTAGTCTGACAACCGTTTATAGGGACAGTGTTACTACAGAAGGAACGAACACCAATGGGATTCCCGTGTTAGAAATTAAACATGAGGAGAGCGGCATGGTTTTGACTGGCTTCACCGAGATACCATCCAAAACCCACATTTGTATAGATCTTACACTGACCAAGGACAGGATTCCCCCTGCAATGAGAATGATGCATTTGATGCGCTACCTCCCGAGGCTTGGTCTCGGAAGGAAACTCCAAGGGACCCACAAGATTGTTGATATCATAGAGCAAAAGACGCTCCATGGCTGAGGATGGATAAGGAAATGGCTCAGAAAAGAAGCCAAGCCAGGGCTCAAGGAATTCCATTTAAGGCTTCCAACCTCCGCCCTTACACTTTCGATATGAGCCGCTACTTTGTGAGAAGAGGGGTCCAAACCGAGGCCCCAGCGCCGAAGGAGCCAATGGTGACCAATTGGGATAAGTTGCAAGAGGACCTCAAATGATTCTGAGGGATGGTGGCTAACCCCGTAAGGAGGGAATTTCTGGATGCACCTAAGATGACCGGTCCTACCGAGACCACCATGAGTCACGAATACACCTTTAAGGGAGTGCCCGAGATGGTAAGGGAATTTGAAACCTTGTCTACGATGGAGGCTAGCCAAGGAAGGGGAACCGTTTGGGGTTAAAACGGTAGATGCGAATTTGAGGAGGTAGTTCCCAAGCATGCCACCAAAGAAGTCATGGACGACGAATGGAATGGTGTGGTAATGCGAGAAATGTTTGGGAGGAGTTGGTCGTGCCTGATCTGATTGGCCTCAAAGAGGAAATGATTGCTGTGATAGGAGATGAATCTCCTAGGACCTTTGACCCTCGCACCTTGGTAAGCTCGATGGACATGCCTCTGAAGAATTGGGTGACCTTGTCTGGACCGGTGGCGAGAAAGGAGGAAATGACCATGAAGCTTGGACTGGTTCCCTACCCCCTAGAGTCAAGTGTCATAGGATCCAATGTAGTCGAGTCCCCTCAATCTCTTGTCTTTGAATTTGAGTCTTCCTCCTCCGAGGGCCTTACGCCCGAGGATTATGAACTTGTAGCCAACATTGTATTCCTGTTTGCATTGAATGAAATGATAGACCTTTCCGAGTATCCCCTCATTGCCAACTTATTAGATTATAAATTAACTAATAATCTAAAAACGGTTAATAATGAATCACCTAATAATGCAGACACACTAAACGAACAAAACATTAAACAATCATCAAAGCAGGTTTTTGACCAAGAGGAAAGTCGTGCCCAAGCTGCCGAAGAAGTTTTAACTAAGGTGAATTTGGGGACTGAAAAAGAGCCGAAAGAGACACAGATTGGTAGCTACTTCAAAGGGGCCGAAAGGGAAGCTTTGGTTGATCTACTTAAAGAATATGTGGATGTGTTTGCTTGGTCTTATAAGGATATGCCGGGGTTGGATTCTTCGATCGTTGAACACAAGATCCCCGTAGACCCCGAGGTAAAACTCGTCAAGCAGAAGCTTCGGCAGATCAAACTGGAATGGTCTTTGCAAGTCAAAGAAGAAATTGAGAAGTTGCTCCGGGTAGGCTTTATAAGAGTGATAGAGTACCCCTCGTGGCTCTCCAATATAGTAACAGTCACAATGGCCAACAGAAAGGTCCGATGCTGTGTCGACTTTAGGGATCTCAATAAGGCGAGTCCCAAAGATGATTTCCCCTTCCCGAACATCGACATGCTTGTAGATACAACCTATAGTTTTGAGGTCAAATCTTTCGTGGATGGTTTTGCCCGGGTATAACCAGATTAAGATGGCTAAGGAGGACCAGGAGAAGACTGCCTTTACCACCCCATGGGGGACCTTTTGCTACACCGTGATGCCTTTTAGATTGCAAAATGCTGGGGCTACCTACCAAAGGGCCGCAACCGCACTCTTCTATGATATGATCCATAAGGAGATAGAGGTGTATGTCGATGACATGATTGTGCATTCCAAGGGAAACGATGGGCAACACTTGATAGACTTGAGAAAGTTCTTTGACAGGCTTAGAAACCACTCCATGAGGCTCAATCCGGCCAAGTGCACCTTTGGGGTTTCTCGTGGCAAGTTTTTGGGATACATGGTCACTAAACGAGGCATCGAAGTTGATCCCCAAAAGGTTAAGGCAATCGTGGAAATGAAGCCACCTCGCACCCAAACAGAGGGAAAGGCCTTTATGGGAAGGTTGCAATACATTAGCCGCTTTATAAACCAGCTTACTCCCACATGTGAGCCTATCTTCAAATTGCTAAAGAAGAATGCCGAGGTCGAATGGAATGAGGAATGCCAAAGGGCCTTTGACAAGATTAAGGCCTATCTCATCCACCCACCAATCCTATGCCCCCCGCACAAGAACAAGCCACTCTTGCTCTACCTAACAGTGACTGATACGTCTATAGGAGCAATGTTGGCCCAAGACAAGAAGGATTCAAAGGTAGAGAATACCATCTACTTTGTGAGCCGTAAGCTACAAGGGAGCGAGCTCAACTACTCCCCAATCGAAAAGACTTGCGCCGGATTGGTATGGGTCGTGAGAAAGTTAAAGCATTACATGCATGCCCATCCAATACAGCTTATCTCCAAGATAGATCCCATCAAGTGCTTGCTGGAAAAGCCATCTTTGTCCATGAGACTTGCCAAATGGTCCTTCTTCCTAGCTGAGTATGATATCGGTTATATGTTAAGGAAGGCGGTCAAAGGAAGAGTCTTAGCGGAACATTTGGCGGACTTCCCTAGTAATGAGGAAAAGGAGCCCGAGCCGCAATTCCCTGATGAAGGGATTTTTGCCCTCGAAGGGGAAAATAGGTGGCAATTTGTCACGACCCGAAATATAGGCTCTATTTTATTAGTAATTAAATGATTTTTATTTAATTATTTGCCTATTTATTTATTTAAATTATTAATTATTTAAATAATTATGTGTGCAATTTATGTGTTATAATAATTATGCCTAGCATTTTATTTGGGTCATTTGTGCTAGTGTAGTAGTGTTGGGTCTTAATTATTAGTGGGAAGTGGTTTATTTTGAGTAGTGTAGGAGAGGGGCCCTAAGTGCAACATTTTGAAATAATTTCCCTACTTCCCCCTCCTCCCTCACCTTCTCCCTCACTCTCTCCATCCCTCTTCCAGCCAACTCTCTCTCTCTCTCCCCCATTGGTGTAGGTAAGTTTCTCTTTCCTTCTCTCTTCATTTTCTTCCTCTTTCTCTCATAATCTCTCATTTCTTAAAACGTGAACCTTGTTTAGATCGTCGATAGGATCGCGTAGAACAAAAAAGAATTGAAATCCATCAACTTTGAGAAAATTCAAGTAAGTTACTTTTCCCCCATTTTAATGCTAAAATGTTCATATCATGTTTAGATAATGTTTGATGTGTTATATTTGAAGTTTGGATGAGTTTAGAATTTATTTGGAATTTATTTGGATTTTGGGTTAAAAATGGTGATTTATGAATGTTGGGATTGATTCTTGATTTTGGGTTGTTAAATGTTGTTGTATGAGTCTTTTAGACTTATTAGTTGTGTTGGTACATTAGTATACTAGTTGGAAGGTTGGATTTTGGGTGAAATGTGTTTTGGGTTTGAAAATGGAAGAACCCGTGTTGTTCTTCCCGATTTCTGGCAATTCCAGAGTATTGGGAGACCGCCCAAAATCGTATGGGCGACCGCGCAACTTTTTGAAAGCTTTTGTTCTTGTTTTGAAGGATTTTGGACGACCGCACAGTCCCTTTTGGGCGGCCGCACAGTCCTCTGAAAGTTTTCATTTTGTTGGTTTGTGTGATTGAAGAATGCGTTTTGATCCAAATCTTGGGTGTCCTTCTAGTTGACCTTAGTGAACATTGTAGTACCCTTTAGTGATAGAATTGGGTCCTTTGTGATCAAGTTTGCGTTTGGAATTCATTAATGGTTAATTGGGATTTTGAAGCACCTTTATTGTGTATTGTTGGTTCATTTCATCTTCTTGGTGATTATTTGGCATGATTCCCTACTTTGGAATCCTTTGTTGTTTATCGTGCTAGTATTTTATTACTTAGCCTTTACGTGAAAGTCCAGCTGGTATTTTGTGTGTGTTTGGGCGATGCGAAACATTATGATGGCACGGCCAAGTCCATTGTGATGTTGACCATTGTTTTGCCCCATTATTACCCTCCTCCAGATTGGCCTTGGATGTGAGAAGAGCTAGCTCCTTTGTGTGCATTTTAGCTACTTGGAGCATGACTTTGTGGCATGTCTCCCGTCCCTTGTGACACTTCATTTGGTTATTGGTTCCGGTACCGGGGTTTTCTCTTCGGCTTTCATGCTATTATGAAGATGATAATTTGTTGATTATTGAAGCTGCGCAGCGATCCTTTATTTGGATGTTCCGGTTTGGAAAACCTTGGCTATATCCTTTGTTATGTGTTTATTTCCGCTGCTATCTGTTATGTGATAAATGCTATGTGCTACGTGATATTTATTATTGCTTATAGTATATTGCATCATAGCATGTCATGTAGTTGCATTAGTAACTTATTGAGATTTATCTCACCCCCTTTCTTTTTATCTTTGTTTTTCCTTAACCCCCCCCCAGGTGCTAAGGATTAGTCTCGCTGATCACGAGAAAGAGGACGTCGAGTGTGGATCCATTCTTTTGGGCAAGGTTGATATATGTTGGTTTACATTATGTAAATGTGTAACCATTTTGGGGTAGTTGTACCAAACAATGACGTCAATAAGAATAGTATAATTGTATTTTGTTGGGCATAAACTTGTGGAAGTTTATGATAGTTGTAATTGGTCTTATCAAACTTGGTTTTGTAAAACTTTGGATCATCACCTTTTGATATCAAATGAAATTTTTAACTCTGGTATTTCTTAGTTTTGGTTTTAGAGTCGACGTCCAGATCGCGGTCTCGAGCCCGCGGGGTCCGGGGTCGCGACAGTTGGTATCAGAGCTATGGCATTAGCTCTAAGTATAAGTCTAGGTGGATTAGTATGACCTAGGTGGGTAGTAGTGTGCGGAGTGATTAACGGTTGATGTTTTATGCAGGTAATTGTTCTCAATGTCTGGAAGAAGAAACAGAGGAGGTACTAGTGGGGCACAGAATCAGAATGATACAAGGGAAGAAGCCCGTGCCATGTTTCAAGGCATGTTCGAGGCGGCCATGAAGGCCATACATGATCAAGGTCCGAGGGTAGAACAAGCACCACCCCGCTATGGATTGGAGCAATTTCTGAAGTTGAAACCGGTTGAATTCAATGGGGAACCCGATGTTCGGAAAGCTGGGTTGTGGATTGAGTCGGTGGAGAAGATTTATGATGTGTTTGGGTGCACGGATGAGGACAAGGTCCGGTTCGCGGCTTACAAGCTTTTTGGAGCCGCCGAGCATTGGTGGAAAGGTGTTAAGGCTACTTGGGATGATACTCACACGGTGTATGCGTGGGAGTTGTTTGTGCGCAAATTCAAGGAGCATTTCATTCCGTTTGTAGATAAAAACCGAAAGGAGATCGAGCTACTTAACCTAGAGCAAGGCGTGTTGTCTATAGCACAATACTCGGCTAAGTTCATAGAATTAGCCCGGGATTGCGACTATTTGGTGAGGACCGAGGAACAAAAAGCTATGAGATTCATTCGTGGATTAAAGACCTCCATCCGTACTCAACTGATTGCTCAACGGATTGTGACTTTCCAAGATGCGGTGGACCGAGCCTACTTAATAGAGCAAGATATTGGGGAGCATAAAAGGAAAACCGAGGTTGCGGGTACGGGTAAACCGGGAAGCTATGCTATGTCTCAACCTCAACACCGTTCCGATAACTGAGGTAACTTTGGGGGACAATCTCAGTTCCGAGGGCAACCGATCCCAAGGAACCCGGGTACCACTTCCTGGAACCAAGGGAGCCAAGTTAGGAGGCTTTGTTCGTATTGTCAAAAGGAAGGTCATTCGGAAGACCGTTGTTGGAAGAAGCAAGGAAGATGCACCAATTGTGGTCAAATGGGTCACTTTGTAAAAGATTTCCCGAGAGGTAGAGTACAAGCATCCGGGTCAGGAGTTGGTAATAATCAGGGTCAGAAAAGGGATGCCGTTGGGAAGCCCAAAGTCCAAGGAAGGGTATTTGCCTTGAATCAACAACAAGCTACCGATGATCCATCCGTTATTGGAGGTATTGTTTCTGTGTCTAATGTGAGCGCACGAGCGTTAGTAGATCCAGGATCATCTCATTCATACATTTCTGTGCAATTTGCTTCCATGTTAAATGCTGCATTCGAGTCTTTACCGTACGTGCTAGAGGTGTCGACCCCTATAGGAGAATGCTTGATTTTTGATCGAGTCTTTCGTGCTTGTGATGTGGTTAATTGTGGTCGAGTCCTTTGTGCGGATTTGGTGGTTCTTCCTATCCAAGACTTTGATGTCATTCTGGGTATGGATTGGTTGAGCAAGTTTCATGCCTCTGTTGATTGCCAAAAGAAAAATGTTACTTTTTCTATTCCCGATGTGCCTAAATTTGTGTTTGAGGCTAGTCCTCTGAGTAGAAGGGTTCGCTTAATTTCTTTTATGAAAGCGAGAAAATTATTGCATAGTGGTTGTGAGGGGTATTTGGCTAGTGTTCTTGATACTAGGAAAGAATCCCCTAGTTTTGATAGTGTTCGGGTAGTTCGGGAATTTCCCGATGTTTTCTCTACCGAGTATGATATGCCTCCCGATCGTGAGATTGAGTTTTGCATAGATCTTTTGCCGGGTACGGCTCCAATTTCGAAAGCACCTTATAGGTTAGCTCCCGCAGAATTGAAGGAATTGAAGGTTCAGTTGCAAGAATTGCTTGATCGAGGGTTTATCCGCCCTAGTGTTTCCCCGTGGGGAGCACCGGTTTTGTTTGTGCGGAAGAAAGACGGTTCCTTGAGATTGTGCATTGATTACCGAAAGTTGAATCAGGTTACGGTGAAGAATAAGTATCCTCTACCGCACATCGATGATTTATTTGATCAGCTTCAAGGGTCCGTTGTGTTTTCCAAGCTTGATTTGAGGAGTGGGTACCATCAGTTGAAGGTTCGATCGGAGGATGTTCCGAAGACTGCTTTTCGCACTCGGTATGGTCATTATGAGTTCTTGGTTATGCCGTTTGGGTTGACGAACGCGCCGGCCGTGTTTATGGATTTGATGAACCGTGTTTTCCATCCTTATCTTGATTCGTTCGTGGTGGTTTTTATTGATGATATTCTCGTCTATTCTAAATCCCGAGAGGAGCACGAGCAGCACTTGAGGACAGTTTTATCCGTTCTTGCGAGGGAGAAATTATTTGCGAAGTTTAGCAAATGCGAATTTTGGCTCGAGAAGGTGTCATTTCTGGGTCATGTGATTTCTAAAGATGGGATTTTGGTGGATCCGTCAAAGATTGAAGCTATAGTGGATTGGAAAAGACCCGAATCAGTGACAGAGATTAGAAGCTTTCTTGGTTTAGCCGGTTATTACCGAAGATTTATTGAGGGGTTTTCGAGGATTGCTACTCCGATGACTCAGTTGACCCGGAAGAATGTTCCGTTTGTGTGGACCGAGAAATGTGACAAGAGTTTCGAGGAATTGAAGAAGAGGTTGACTACCGCACCGATCTTGACTTTGCCTAATGGGAGCGATGGCCTAGTGATTTATAGTGATGCTTCGAAAGAGGGTTTGGGTTGTGTGTTGATGCAGAATGGGAAAGTAATCGCTTATGCTTCGAGGAAGTTGACCCCTAGTGAACAGAATTACCCGACTCATGATATGGAGTTAGCAGCTATTGTATTTGCGTTGCACAAGTGGAAGCACTACCTTTATGGGGCGAAGTTTGAAATTTTTACCGATCACAAGAGTTTGAAGTACCTTTTCTCCCAGAAAGAGTTGAACAACCGTCAGCGCCGATGGATGGAATTGTTGAAGGATTATGATTGTACGATTTCTTATCACCCGGGGAAGGCGAATGTGGTAGCCGATGCGATTTGTAGAAAGTCTTATGTGGCTTCGATGATGGTTCGTGAGTGGAAAATGCTTGAGGATGTTCGAGATTGGTCTCCTCGTGAATCGAGACATGGGGCTATTTTTGCGAATATTAGGGTGTCTCCGACCCTAATTCAACGAATAAAGGAAGCTCAGAAAGAGGATCCCGAGTTGGTGAAAATAATGGGTAAATTGAAGGAAAAGAACTTCGAGGATTTTTCTATTAGCCCGATTGGAGTTTTGACTTTCCGTGGTCGTTTGTGTGTTTCGGATATTGGTGGATTAAAGAGGCAAGTTTTAGATGAGGGTCACAAATCGAGATATACTATTCATCCGGGTAGTACGAAGATGTATCAGGATTTGAAGCAACAATTTTGGTGGATTAATATGAAGAGGGAAATAGCCGAGTACGTTTCGAAGTGTTTAACTTGTCAGCAGGTCAAAGCCGAGCATCAGAGACCCGCGGGATTGCTTCAGCTGTTAGAGATTCCCGAGTGGAAATGGGAGCATGTGACTATGGATTTCGTCACGGGACTACCTCGTACCCGTAGGAAGTTTGACAGTGTTTGGGTAATAGTGGATAGATTGACCAAGAGTGCCCATTTCTTGCCTATTGACATCAGGTATTCGATGGAGAAGCTTGCGACCCTTTTTATTGATGAGATTGTTAGATTGCATGGGGTTCCGGTTAGCATTGTGTCAGATCGAGACCTGAGGTTTACTTCTAGATTCTGGAAGGCGTTTCAGGAAGCCTTGGGTACAGATTTGCGATTCAGTACAGCTTTTCATCCTCAGACCGATGGTCAATCCGAGAGGACTATTCAGATTTTGGAGATATGTTGCGAGCTTGTTCGATAGACTTTTCCGATTCTTGGGATTCGCACCTACCGTTAGTAGAATTCTCTTGCAACAACAGTTATCAGGCTAGTATCGAGATGGCACCGTTTGAGGCCTTGTATGGAAGGAAGTGTAGATCGCCTATTTGTTGGGATGAGGTTGGTGAAGCGAAGATTGTGGGTATTGATTTGCTTCAGGATTCGGTTGAGAAAGTTAGAGTTATCCGGGATAGATTGAGGACAGCCCAGAGTCGACATAAGAGCTACGCAGACAACCGAAGGCGAGATCTTAGTTTTCAGATTGGTGATCTGGTATTCTTGAAAGTGTCTCCGAAGGTGGGTATCCGAAGGTTCGGGAAGAAGGGTAAATTGGCTCCGAGGTTTATTGGCCCGTTTGAGATTTTGGGAAAGGTTGGACTTCTAGCGTATCGTCTTGCGTTAACGCCATCTTTGGACCGGTTGCACAACGTCTTTCACGTTTCTATGCTTCGGAAGTATGTCCGAGATGAGATCGAGAGGAAATTTCCGTGGCTTTTTGTTTAAGGTAAGTCTCGTTAAAATTCCGGTCGAATTTTCTTTAAGGGGGAGTGAATGTCACGACCCGAAATATAGGCTCTATTTTATTAGTAATTAAATGATTTTTATTTAATTATTTGCCTATTTATTTATTTAAATTATTAATTATTTAAATAATTATGTGTGCAATTTATGTGTTATAATAATTATGCCTAGCATTTTATTTGGGTCATTTGTGCTAGTGTAGTAGTGTTGGGTCTTAATTATTAGTGGGAAATGGTTTATTTTGAGTAGTGTAGGAGAGGGGCCCTAAGTGCAACATTTTGAAATAATTTCCCTACTCCCCCTCCTCCCTCACCTTCTCCCTCACTCTCTCCATCCCTCTTCCAGCCAACTCTCTCTCTCTCTCCCCCATTGGTGTAGGTAAGTTTCTCTTTCCTTCTCTCTTCATTTTCTTCCTCTTTCTCTCATAATCTCTCATTTCTTAAAACGTGAACCTTGTTTAGATCGTCGATAGGATCGCGTAGAACCAAAAAGAATTGAAATCCATCAACTTTGAGAAAATTCAAGTAAGTTACTTTTCCCCCATTTTAATGCTAAAATGTTCATATCATGTTTAGATAATGTTTGATGTGTTATATTTGAAGTTTGGATGAGTTTAGAATTTATTTAGAATTTATTTGGTTTTTGGGTTAAAAATGGTGATTTATGAATGTTGGGCTTGATTCTTGATTTTGGGTTGTTAAATGTTGTTGTATGAGTCTTTTAGACTTATTAGTTGTGTTGGTACATTAGTATACTAGTTGGAAGGTTGGATTTTGGGTGAAATGTGTTTTGGGTTTGAAAATGGAAGAACCCCTGTTGTTCTTCCCGATTTCTGGCAATTCCAGAGTATTGGGCGACCGCCCAAATCGTATGGGCGACCGCGCAACTTTCTGAAAGCTTTTGTTCTTGTTTTGAAGGATTTTGGGCGACCGCACAGTCCCTTTTGGGCGGCCGCACAGTCCTCTGAAAGTTTTCATTTTGTTGGTTTGTGTGATTGAAGAATGCGTTTTGATCCAAATCTTGGGTGTCCTTCTAGTTGACCTTAGTGAACATTGTAGTACCATTTAGTGATAGAATTGGGTCCTTTGTGATCAAGTTTGTGTTTTGAATTCATTAATGGTTAATTGGGATTTTGAAGCACCTTTATTGTGTATTGTTGGTTCATTTCATCTTTTTGGTGATTATTTGGAATGATTCCCTACTTTGGAATCCTTTGTTGTTTATCGTGCTAGTATTTTATTACTTAGCCTTTACGTGAAAGTCCAGCTGGTATTTTGGGTGTGTTTGGGCGATGCGAAACATTATGATGGCACGGCCAAGTCCATTGTGATGTTGACCATTGTTTTGCCCCATTATTACCCTCCTCCAGATTGGCCTTGGATGTGAGAAGAGCTAGCTCCTTTGTGTGCATTTTAGCTACTTGGAGCATGACTTTGTGGCATGTCTCCCGTCCCTTGTGACACTTCATTTGGTTATTGGTTCCGGTACCGGGGTTTTCTCTTCGGCTTTCATGCTATTATGAAGATGATAATTTGTTGATTATTGAAGCTGCGCAGCGATCCTTTATTTGGATGTTCCGGTTTGGAAAACCTTGGCTATATCCTTTGTTATGTGTTTATTTCCGCTGCTATCTGTTATGTGATAAATGCTATGTGCTACGTGATATTTATTATTGCTTATAGTATATTGCATCATAGCATGTCATGTAGTTGCATTAGTAACTTATTGAGATTTATCTCACCCCCTTTCTTTTTATCTTTGTTTTTCCTTAACCCCCCCCCCCAGGTGCTAAGGATTAGTCTCGCTGATCACGAGAAAGAGGACGTCGAGTGTGGATCCATTCTTTTGGGCAAGGTTGATATATGTTGGTTTACATTATGTAAATGTGTAACCATTTTGGGGTAGTTGTACCAAACAATGACGTCAATAAGAATAGTATAATTGTATTTTGTTGGGCATAAACTTGTGGAAGTTTATGATAGTTGTAATTGGTTCTTATCAAACTTGGTTTTGTAAAACTTTGGATCATCACCTTTTGATATCAAATGAAATTTTTAACTCTGGTATTTCTTAGTTTTGGTTTTAGAGTCGACGTCAGATCGCGGTCTCGGGCCTGCGGGGTCCGGGGTCGCGACACAATTGTTCTTCGACAGTGCCGCCAATAAAAGAGGAAATGGCATTGGATTGCTCTTGGTTGACCCAAAGGATGAGCACACCCCCATCGCCAACATGTTGAACTTTGATGTAACTAACAATGCCGTGGAATATGAGGCATACACGGCCGGCTTGGAAGCAGCCCTGGAAAGGAATGTGAAAGAATTGTAGGTATACGGAGATTCGGCTTTGATCATCAACCAAGTCTCCAACAAGTGGAAAACACTGGACCCTGGTTTGCAAAAATATCATGCCTATATGGAAGAGCTCATGGTACAATTCAAAGAAGTTAGCTTCCACTACTTGCCGAGGGACCGGAACCGTTTTGCCGACGCCTTAGCTACTTTGGCCTCATTGGTAGAAATCCCCGAGGGAAAGTCAATAAAACCTTTCCGAGTTGAGAGGAAAGAAAATCCGGCGTACTATTATGAGATTGAGGTCACCCCAGAAAAGGAGGAGGAGCCATGGTACAACCAGATTTACCGATTCCTCAAGGAAGGAGAAACTTCTTTCATGAATAAAAAGGGAGAATATGTGGACGGGGTAAAAACTAAAAGCATGACGGCACTCAGACGGCTAGCCTCCCACTATGTCATCTTGGGAGATATCTTGTACAAAAAACGCCACCAGGGCCTCCTCCTTAGGTGCATAAGCATGGAAAAGGCAAAAGAGCTCATGCAAGAAGTTCATGGCGGAGTGTGTGGTCCTCATATGAATGCGAGGGCATTAATGAAAGTCATCTTACGGATGGGCTACTTTTGGATCTCAATGGAGACCGATTGCATACAATTTGTGAAGAGGTGTGATAAGTGTCAGCGGTTCTCCAACCTCAACCACCTACCACCTCACTATCTCTACTGTATGACCACACCATGGCCCTTCTCAACATGGGGCATTGACATCATTGGGAAAATTTCCCCGCCCGGGTGCAATGGCCACGAGTTTGTTTTGGTAGCCGTGGATTACTTCACGAAGTGGGTAGAGGCTAAATCCTACAGGGTCCTCACTACCAAGAAAGTTGCGGGGTTTATAAAGGAAAACATCATGTTCCGGTACGGGGTCTCGAACGAAGTCATCACCGACAATGGCTCGTACTTCGAAGGTGAATATGACCAATTATTGGGAGAGTTCTGAGTCACTCGCCACAAATCCTCCCTATATAGGCCCCAGACCAATGGTGCAGTAGAGGCCGCCAACAAAACGCTCGAAAGGATTATTAAGAAAATGGCAACATGGGGAAGAGATTGGCCCAAAAAGATACATCTAGCATTGTGGGGCTACTGGACCTCGGTTAGAACCGCCATTGGGGAAACCCCTTTTGCTCTGACTTACAGAATGGAGGCCGTGCTCCCGGCTGAATTGGAGGTACCGTCATTGAGAATTTTGTTGGAGAACAAAATCCATGAGGTTGATTGGCTTCGAAGCCGGCATGATGAATTGGCCTTGTTGGACGAACGTCGTCTGAAGGCAATGGAGCACATCTGCGCCTACCAAGGGAGAATGGCGTGAGCTTTTGATAGGAGGGTAAAACCCCGAGAAATTTGGGTAGGAGATTTGGTCCTTAAGGAGAAACCCCCCGGGAGCTCTAACCCCGACGGAAAATGGGAGCCCGTATGGATCGGTCCCTTCGTGGTACAGGAGATCTTCTCAGGAGGTGCAATGAGGCTTGCGAACTTGGATGGCAACCCCTTCATGCACCCAGTCAACGGTGATAAGCTCCATTGTTACTATGTTTAAAAAAAAAAAAAAACTTGTAGGTGCCAAAAGAATATACCCACCTAGATTGAAAACCCGTTTGGGCGGTCTAAAGAAAAAACAGGGTCGCACCCAAAATTTGTAAAGAGTGAACTAAGATGAACTGAGCCCCTTAGTCTCATTTGTAAGAGGGGAACGTAGGCAGCCAATTATTGGTCCGGTCTAAAAAATGAATAAAAATCAAATTTGGTTTCGAGAAAAGACTCCGTGTGAATACAAATTGGCTTCATAAGTAACAATTTTCATTACAGTTAAAACACTTCTTTGATGAGTTCAAGCACGATATACTCTCGATTCAACTAACGTGCTTAAGACTTAACTAAGACACCTAAAATGAACTAATGTGTCTGCAATGGCAATGGGTGGATACATGGAAATGTAGGACTATCACTGTTCCTCGTCCCTCCACTTCTTCTTCTGACTTCTTCGAGTCTTCTTTTTCTTCACGTCGAAGATGTCGATCCCTCCCCTTCCATGATCGGGTATCCTCCCAACATCTTCTTCCAGCCTGGTTGCCCTCAAAGCCGCATTGGTAATGGCCCGAGCTCGAAGATCTTCCATTCGTGCCCCTACCCTAGGCATCGAATCCATTCTTCTATCAGCCAAGACTTGATAGTCCTCGACAATGTGTCCATTAATGTTATGGCCATTTACCATGGCCTCGGTCTCCCTCAAACCCTGCTAGGGTCATGAGTCCCACCAAGAATAGCCTCACGCCTCTCTTTAATGAGCCTCTGAGTCTGTCCCATAGTCTATTCATACCAGTCCAAGTAGACTGTGGTTAGAACCATGCTGGCTGCACGCCCAAGAACTACCCGAGCCGGAAAGAGGGAACAAGTCCACAATCGGGAAAGAAGTAAAATAGTGGAAGAATCCCACATAGATAAGGGAGGAAGCCTCAAATGCTCCGGGTTAACACCAGACCACTCCAACAGTGGAGTCTGCAGTAATCCAAACTGACGACGGACCAAAGAAGGGATGTAGTAAGACGATCCCAAGAGTCCCGGCACCCGAACAAAAGGGGAATTATCCTCATACTCCCGCACCGAGCTGATACTCCAATGTGGGATTGACCAACGGATCTCAGCAGTCGTGAGGGGAGCCATGTAAGCCTCCCAGTCACTCTAAATGAAATCCAAGAATATGCCTCTCAAAGAATAAGACCATGGTCTATGAGAAATAGGAGCCTCGGGAATGGCCATCAACCTCTCCCTCAACCACAAAGTGAGTAAGGCGGGGCTACCGCTACGCATGAAGCCGTCTCCCAGAGCCAAGCGGTCCATTCCATGAAGGGTTTTGCCCAAGATCAAGGGGACGATATCCTTCCCCGCACGACACTCCTCAAGGACACTCAGTAAAACCCTATGACAAGTACCTTTGGAGCCAACCATGTAGAAAAAGGCAAGAATGCACAAACCAAAAGGATTCCAAGAAACCTCATCCGTGCGATCCATGAACTTCTCAGGGAGATCCGAAATGTCAATGAAAGTGTGGTTAAGGACCATGCATTGGGCCCCTTCCAAAGGAACGTCGAGAACAGAGACTAGCCTTTTGACACACATGGTGTCATCAACCGAGGGGAGAGCAGTGACCTCCGTGTCCACGCCACCCACCAAAGCCTTGAAATCCTCATAGGTTGGAGTGATTTTCTTGTAGGAGAAGCAATATACATGTCTCCTGACATCCCAAAGGATGCAGCGGATCTTAATAGCTCAAGATCCGGGATGAACTCCTTGAGAGACCACAAAGATTGGAGACCGAATTTGGACCGGAAAACTCCCTTGTGACTCCTCATACGGTACCACATCCAAAGCCTAAGGTTGCCTTCAAAGCATTCTTGATGAATTTTGGACAATTTTGGTGGTTTTTCCATGAGAAAAGGCTCCATGGAAGAGAAAGCTTCCGAAATGAAGATGATGAACTTCAGACTGTGGCATTTAAGAAGATGACCAGGCCTGGAACGAAATTGAATGAAAAAGGAGTGTTTCATCCCCTAGCCGTACGGCTACTTTAGCCTGCCAAAATTAATGATTTCTTGTTGAAAGCTAACTTTGTGGTCCTACCCATTCAAAGCCCCTTCCCAACCAATGTCATAAATACCCCTGAAAAATGCCCCTATTGGCTCATGCAACTTGAATTGAACCTAGAAAAATTAGGTTCCCAATGAAAATGAAATCGGGCAGTCCCTAGAGGGACGTAAGACCAGATTTGTGAAATTAACCCGGTCGTACTTCGTAAGACCAGGTTAAGAGTGTGATTTAGCCCGGCCATACTTCGTAAGCCCAGGTTAAAAATGTGATTTAGCCCAGCCGTACTTCGTAAGCCCAGGTTGAGAATGTGATTTAGCCCGGCCGTACTTCGTGAGCCCAGGTTGAGAATGTGATTTAGCCCGGCCGTACTTCGTGAGCCCAGGTTAAGAATGTTATTTAGCCCGGCCGTACTTCGTAAGCCCAGGTTAAGTGTGTTATTTGACCCGGCCGTACTTCGTAAGCCCAGGTTAAAAATGTGATTTAGCCCGGCCGTACTTCGTAAGCCCAGGTTAAGAGTGTTATTTGACCCGACCGTACTGCGTAAGCCCAAGTTAAGAGTATGTTATTTAGCACGGCCGTACTTCGTAAGCCCAGGTTAAGAGTGTTATTTGACCCGGCCGTACTTCGTAAGCCCAGGTTAAGAATGTTATTTAGCCCGACCATACTTCGTAAGCCCAGGTTAAGAGTGTTATTTGACCCAGCCGTACTTCGTAAGCCCAAGTTAAGAATGTGATTTAGCCCGGCCGTACTTCATAAGCCCAGGTTAAGAGTGTTATTGGACCCGGCCGTACTTCGTATGCCCAGGTTAAGAATGTGATTTGACCTGGCCGTACTTCGTAAGCCCAGGTTAAGAGTGTTATTTGACCCGGCCGTACTTCGTAAGCCCAGGTTGAAAGTGTGATTTAGCCCAGCCGTACTTCGTAAGCCCAGGTTAAGAGTATGTAATTTAACCCTGCCGCGCTTCGTAAGTCCATGTTAAGAGTTTGAATTTGGGAAGTTAACGTGGCCGTTCTTCGTAAGTCCAGTTAAAAATATGAAAAATTGTATGTTGGCCGTCCGGCGTGACGTAAGACCATTAGGTTTTGTGAAATTGTGTCCTTTGGCAGTCCGGTGTGACGTAAGACCATTAGGTTTTGTGAGATTGCGTCCTTTGGCCGTCCGGCATGACGTAAGACCATTAGGATCTGCGAGATTCGTCCTTTGGCAATCCGGAATGACATAAGTCCATTAGGCTCCGTGAGATTCGTCCTTGGCCGTCCGGCGTGACGTAAGACCATTGGATTTTGTTGACCCGGCCATACTTCATAAGTCCAGGGTAGAAAGTGAAATCGTGAAAGTCCCAGCCGCACCTCGTAGGTCCAGGATGAAAGTTAAGATGTTATCGCCTCGACAGCCCTTGGTAAGGCGTAAGACCAGTATAGTCATGATTAGGTTAAGAAAACCTTTGTCCCCGAGAGCGGCCAGGTTAGAAAAAACCTATCAATGTGTCCTGGTAGTCCGGAGAGACTTAAGACCAGCCTTGTAGTCGACCCTCCGCCATGAGATAAGTTGACCAGTTTGTGTAGTCGACCCTCCGCCATGAGAAAAGTTGACCAGTTTGTGTAGTCGACCCTCTATCATGAGATAAGTTGACCAGTTATCCTCGAATCGACCCTCTCCTAATAGAGCATAGTGTAGACACCCCGCTTTGGACCTCTCACCCCGATCGCATACATAGTATTTTTATTTAACTTGTTTTTGTTAATTTCTATTATTTTGGTTAAGTTCCTAATTGATTCCGTTAGTTTTGGACTAAACTGCATAACAGAATTAACTTTAGAGTCATTTCTGTCATTCTGTCTTTTCCACCCGCGGGCGCTTCCGACACTGTTTGTGGGCTGCGCGCGCGTCTCGCCCCTAAAGCGGGACTCGCACGCCTCCCATTATGGCAGTAACGGATTGCACCTTATTTCCCTCCCTTTTCTTATTCACAACATCTCTTCTTGATCACAAAAGAGTCTCTTTTTACCTCCACATTCATCCCCCCTAGTTTTATAACCTCCAATCCCATTATTCTAGCCATTTCTTAAAAACAAAATATTTCTTTTTATTATTATTTGATTTTCTTTTATTTATTTATTTCATTTATTATTTTATTTATCTTATTTTCTATTGGTCAATTCCATCTCACATGGATTGATCATTTTCCCTCCAACCTTTCCCTCTCTTTTCTACCTATAAAAACCCCCTTCTTCTACCTTAAAAAAGGACCAACTTCATCTTCTCTACAAAAAACTATACACAAGTTCTTGGACTCTCTTTTAGGACCTCAACTTTGATTCACAAACTACACTATACACAAATTCTCCCAACAAGAGTTCTTAACAACAAGACTCTACACAAATTGTTCTACAACAATTTCCCTACAACAACACCATTTTCAAGTCCAAGTTTGAAGTCCTCTTTCTTAAGGTACTTTATTCTTCTTCTCTCATTTTACATGTCTTAGTAATGTATGTAAACCCCATCAATTGGGACATGACCAAATAATCACTTTACTATATTAAAGTTGGTTAAGGTTATCTCCCTACATTTACACTCTAGTTTAATTTACTCTTCTTCTCTTAATGTAACCTTTGACATTTAATCAATAAAACAATTCTCTTTTAATTCCCCTTTTCTTTACTATATAATTGTTAGCACATTTTAATATCAATAGAAAGACTTTTTAGCATTAGAACACCAAAAGTAGCAAGACCCGCGTAAGCGGGACGGAGTGGGTGTTTAAATACTTCCCACTCCGTCACCTAACCCCCGATCCCTTCTCTTCCGAATCTCTGGTTTTCGTACAAAAAGGCTATCTTTCTTAGGTTTTCTCGCGTTCCTCTAAGACGTGGGTGGCGACTCTTAAAATCAATTAGACATCCTAGGTAATTCACCGCTCTAGCCAAGCCGTGGTTCCCCGGGGTATCTACAGTGGCGACTCTGGTGGGGATGTAGAGGGTTAAACTTGCATTTTCTGCTTTTGGTGTTCTACAGTGGCGACTCTGGGCCTTCTGGTAAAAAGGGCAGGAAGCGTGCGCCTCCGGCCTTCTTGGCCTAAAGCGCGCGCATCCGACTCTTATTACCAGAATCGCCCACCTTCATCTTGTCCTTCAAATTTCATATTTCTATGCTAACAAGTTTTTGCAGGGGAAAGTTACATAATTTGGGACCAGGGCAATCCCCTGAGTCCGCAGTTTCTTCTGACATTCTGACAGGTACCCCAGATGCACGCGCCTCCCACATTCATGTCGCAATGCGCGCGCTTCCCACGTAACTGCCCTGAGTCGCGCGCTTCTGGGCCATTTTCCAGAACAGAACAGTAAACAGAACAGTGAACAGAATGGGCAGTTTTGACAGTGAACAACGAAGACATCAACAACGACGAAATCAAGACAAAGAAAGGTGGAGCAACGATCATGAAGCGAAGTTTTCAAAAGGGGATAAAAAAAAAAAGAGCTCGCTAGGTTGAATCCTCAAATCAACCTAGGCAAAAGTTAGAGCACAAAAAAAAAATAAAAAAAAATCCCCCTACATTCAAAGAAGTTCACAACAACAACATCATTCCACCAAACGAAGGACGAAGCAACATCGACAACAATCACGACGAAGCAACAATTCATCACGTTGAATGGAGAATCCACAAGAACTACGGTGACCTGAGCCTCTACACTGGAAGAACGTAGGCAACCTTCGGGTCCGGTCTCATGCAAGAAAGAAGATATGCTTAGCCCTAGCGCGTTATGGTGATCGGCCTTCCTCTCGAACTTGTCAAGACATCTTTGTACGATTCATTTGCCAATGAATTAATCACCTAAAGATTGAACAACTTTCCTAGATTTGGAATCACTTTCCGTTCCTTGTCGAGTCTAGGGCTTCTATTCTTTCTGCATACTCCCAGTTTCTTGCAATCAAACTGGGGCTTTCCTTCTCTTCTCTCTTAATGACTTACTTGCCTTCGTGAGTCATTCCAAAAATATATATACAAAGTCAATACTAGGGACAGTTCCCTAGTCGAGTCAATGTCACTCATCTTTAGTGACAAGAGGTCTTCACCTCAAAATCACATGTCTTATCTCCTCAGCCAGAGTCAATGCACACTTCCTCATTAATCAAGTCAAAAAAAGAAGACGCAAAAGAGATGCCTGCTAGATTGAAAACCCAAAAGGGCGGTCTAGGCAAAAAATAGGGTGCGTCATAAAAAAAATGATGGAGAGTGAGAGAGAGAAGGGAAAGAGAAATGGAGATCTCTGGCCTCTAAGGGAGACAACTGCACAAGCTCTACATTGGATCTCCTCAGCAAGTCAATCCCCACCAAGCCAACTTTGGGATTGCAAAAGGCTCGACAAGATATGGCACCATCAAAGGTTGTCTTGGGTTATCGGTATCATTCTCCAGCAGTGTGCATTTTTGGGTTCATGAAAAGAAGGCCCGTGGTAACCAAGACCCATCCGAGAACGAGCCCATCATAAAAGGGCACGAGGTTGCACAAATAATCCCTGGCTAGTCAATTGGCTTGGGCAGCAAATAGCAACAACATGTGTCTCAGTTTTCAAAGCTTTTTCAAGTATGTGCTTCTAAAGTACGCCGAAAGGCTCCCGAGAAATGGAGTAGCTCTTGCCATGTCCTCTCATGTTTATTCCCTCGCACGAGGATGAGTCACTCTTGCTTTGCTCAACAAATGGTGATGCCCTAGGGGCTATGTGACTCAAGAACAAGGGCTTCTTTTACTTCATTTGACAATCAATAAGCCCTAGGGGCTATGCTCGAGAAAGATGTATGAGACTATCCTCAAAGTCTCTCAAAAGGAATGTCGAGAAGCACCTTCTTGTCATGTATGCTCATACTTGTTCCCCCGATCAAGGATAGGCCCTTCTCGTTCCACTCCTAATCAATGGTGTCACTCTAGGGGCTACGATCAAGTTTTAAAGGCTCCCTCAGCAAGAAGAAATTCACTTCAGTGTCCCCAGCCAAGTCATGTGCAACATTGGAAGCTTCCTCAATTCGGCACAAAAGGTCTCAAGGGGCTTCGCAATCTACAATAATTTGGGCTACGGCATACAGTGATACAAGCAAAGGGCAATATTGTGGCTTCGCAATTAACAAGCTTTTGGGCAGTGGTACCCGAGCAATGCAATTTGGGAGTAGTCTTATGGCTCCGTGAAAGGGATCAAACTTCAATGGTCCCTCAACACTTCCAGTCAAAAGGCCTCTTGGTTTTAAATGAAGGCTCCGATGATATGAATGAATTTGATGATTCTTGTTAGAACTCACAGCGAGATTCTGAAGAAAGTCTTAGAGAAAAGGAAAAAGATTCAATATGCTAGACTCACCCGGCTGAGTTATAGCGGGCAATGCCAATATGTTAACTCTATAAGTAGAGTTACGGCCAATCCCAATGTTTCTGCAATACAGCACCCCCTTCTCCAAGATCAAAAGCACAGGCTGTATCCGAAGATCCGCCGTCGGCTCAACTCAAGAAGACTCAAGCAAACATACCGTTCGAGACTTTATCACACCAAGACCTTATCATCTGCAACAACATCACCATCTCCCACGAGACGTCTCCCGAAGACTGTACTACATTTTCAACATGGACCTTCCGCCATTTGGGTATCAACCACAAAAAAATGGCCATCCATCTCCGAGCAAGAGAAAGAGGAAGATCGCCTTCAAGAATTCTTCCCAATAGCGCCATCCGCTCCCAACATAATGCTAAGCCGATTCCAAGAAAATTTGAGGCTTCACACCGAAAGGTCTCCACATCCCGCCATCTACAAACTTGATAAGCCCATGACATTTGGGGCTTAGCAATCTCTCAAAGCTTGGTATCAATGATCTTCTCTTGGGGCTTGCCCACGTCGACAACAAAAGACAGTTTATTTGAATGGGATAAGAGTTGATTCATCTTGGGGCTTCATAAGCCACTCAAAGTTCAGCATTCGAGGGGCTTTACAATCAGCAACCCCTTATCTCGGCATCAAATGCCTTTTGGATCCCCATAATCGACAAATCTCTTGGGGCTAGACATCAATTTTCGTCGGACACCGCGGCGACAACATTCAAGCGAGGCAATCCAGACTTCGATTGAACACGACTTGATCTTGGGTTGGCTTTACAAACACACAATGGTTAAAATGGTTCACCCATGAACTCTCACATGTGTGCATATTCTTTCCCTTCTAATCTAAATAAAAAAAATAAAAAAAAATCTTTTTCTTTTTCTTTTTCTATGTGCAAAAGTTCGTGCTTTATTTTGCCTTGCTCCTAGCATTCTTCCCCAGCGTTCTCCACCATCCTTGAACTACGCTGGTCTGATTCCTTTCAAGGGATACGTAGGCAGCCTTTTGGCACGACCAACCCACCATCCAGAATACCATCTCGCCGACACTCCTTTAAAGGCAAGAACAATTCATCATCATCAACATCATCATTCTCCATCCAAAGCATGGACATTCTTCATCAAAAGCAGCAACATCCTTCAGCAATCCATCCCCAATCAAGCGGCAATGGTAGGTGAAGGTATGAACATCATTCATCTCAAGCAATCTCCGCTTTCAAAAATCACTTCACACACAGAATCACTTTACTTCTCTCTCATACAAACTGCTTTCAAATCACATTTGCACCACGAGCACAATTTCTCTCATAACTGCCATTTCACATCTCATACATGTCACAAACACATATACCTGCCAAGCACACACATAACAGGTACCACCACGAAGTCAACAGCATCCGCTACTCAAGTCACTTCATCCCCAGCAGAAAATGGTCCACAGTCAACCATGCCCGTATCCCCACGATAAAGTCAATAGCAACTGCAGCTCTAGACAGCAATTTGGTCTATGGTAATCCCTCAATTAGCAAACGGATCCCGCATCAGCAAACGGATCCCGCCATCAGCAAACGGATCCCGCCATCAGCAACCAGATCCCGCCTCTAGCAACCAGATCCCGCATCAGCAACCAGATCCCGCATCAGCAAACGGATCCCGCATCAGCAAACGGATCCCGCCTCCAGCAAACGGATCCCGCTTCAGCAAACGGATCGCGCTCCAACAAACGGATCCCGCACCAGCAAACGGATCCCGCCTTAGCAAACGGATCCCGCCTCCAGCAAATGGATCCCGCTTTAGCAAACGGATCCCGCTTCAGCAAACGGATCCCGCCTTCAGCAAACGGATCCCGCCTTCAGCAAACGGATCCCGCTTTCAGCAAACGGATCCCGCTTTAGCAAACGGATCCCGCATCAGCAAACAGATCCCGCATATACAAACAGATCCCGCTTCAGCAAACGGATCCCGCTTTAGTATATGGATCCCGCCATATCCTTTCTATATCAATAAAGCCGCTCACACAAGGAGCGCACCCCTATCCTTCGCAAATTTCAAATTTATGTTTTATCGAGTCTTTGTTTTCTCTTGTCGATGTTCTCGGTGGTTGTCTTTCTTTCGTCGACGCGTTTTGCTTCGCAATCCACGTCGCCGAGGGGCTCTGTAGACACCCCGCTTTGGACCTCTCACCCCGATTGCATACATAGTATTTTTATTTAACTTGTTTTTGTTAATTTCTGTTATTTCGGTTAAGTTCCTAACTGATTCCGTTAGTTTTAGACTAAACTGCATAACAGAATTAACTTTAGAGTCATTATTGTCATTCTGTCTTTTCCACCCGCGGGCGCTTCCGACACTGTTTGTGGGCTGCGCGCGCGTCTCGCCCCTAAAGCGGGACTCGCGCGCCTCCCATTATGGCAGTAACGAATTGCACCTTATTTCCCTCCCTTTTCTTATTCACAACATCTCTTATTGATCACAAAAGAACCTCTTTTTACCTCCACATTCATCCCCGCTAGTTTTATAACCTCCAATCCCATTATTCTAGCCATTTCTTGAAAACAAAATATTTCTTTTTATTATTATTTGATTTTCTTTTATTTATTTCATTTATTATTTTATTTATCTTATTTTCTATTGGCCAATTCCATCTCACATGGATTGATCATTTTCCCTCCAACCTTTCCCTCTCTTTTCTACCTATAAAAACCCCCTCCTTCTACCTTAAAAAAGGACCAACTTCATCTTCTCTACAAAAAACTATACACAAGTTCTTGGACTCTCTTTTAGGACCTCAACTTTGATTCACAAACTACACTATACACAAATTCTCCCAACAAGAGTTCTTAACAACAAGACTCTACACAAATTGTTCTACAACAATTTCCCTACAACAACACCATTTTCAAGTCCAAGTTTGAAGTCCTCTTTCTTAAGGTACTTTATTCTTCTTCTCTCATTTTACATGTCTTAGTAATGTATGCAATCCCCATCAATTGGGACATGACCAAATAATCACTTTACTATATTAAAGTTGGTTAAGGTTATCTCCCTACATTTACAATCTAGTTTAATTTACTCTTCTTCTCTTAATGTAACCTTTGACACTTAATCAATAAAACAATTCTCTTTAATTCCGCTTTTCTTTACTATATAATTGTTAGCACATTTTAATATCAATAGAAGGACTTTTTAGCATTAGAACACCAAAAGTAGCAAGACCCGCGTAAGCGGGGCGGAGTGGGTGTTTAAGTACTTCCCACTCCGTCACCTAACCCCCGAACCGTTCTCTTCCCGAATATCTGGTTTTCATACAAAAAGGCTATCTTTCTTTGGTTTTCTCGCGTTCCTCTAAAACGCGGGTGGCTACTCTTAAAATCAATTAGACATCCTAAGTAATTCACCGCTCTAGCCAAGCCGTGGTTCCCCGGGGTATCTACACATAGTCAATCGAGCCCAGCCTCTGAGCCATGCCCATTATTTGAGCCTCTAAGCCATGCCTATTCCTTGAGTCGACCCTCTCCGATAGAGCCAAGTCGATCGAGTCTAGCCTCTGAGCCATGCCCATTATTTGAACCTCTGAGCCATGCCTATTTCTTGAGTCGACCCTCTCCGATAGAGCCAAGTCGACCAAGCCCAGCCTTTGAGCCATGCCTGTTTAAGAAAGGATGAATGAATATCCACCGAAGGCCCATAGGTTTGAGTAGCCTTAAAATATCTCACCTGAACTACGTTAGGCTTGATTCCCTCGAATAGGGATACGTAGGAATCCTATACCTCTAGGTCCAGCCATAGATCAAATCGGCCAAGCCGTCCTCCCATCGGATTGGGATGCTTATAGGTTTGAGTAGCCTTAGAATCTCTCACCCAAATCGGCCAAGTCGTCCTCCCATCGGATTGGGATGCTTATAGGTTTGAGTAGCCTTAGAATCTCTCACCCAAATCGGCCATGCCATCCTCCCATCAAAATGGGATGCCTATAGGTTTGAGTAGCCTTAGAATCTCTCACCCAAATCGGCCAAGCCATCCTTCCATCAGATTGGGATGCTTATAGGTTTGAGTAGCCTTGAAATCTCTCACCCAAATCGGCCAAGCCGTCATCCCATCAGATTGGGATGCTTGTTTTGTCGACAACCCCGCTTTCTTCAAAAGCGACATTGCCGAGGGGCTCTGTAAGTACCCCAATCTGAATTAACCTACTTTAGAGGAATTCTTGGTACCATTTAGGGATAAACCAATGGGCAAGACCTCACTAGGATAAACCTGATATTCCAGGACTGAACTAGAATTAAACTTAGAAAAATCCAGAAGCTCGCCAAGTTGAGTCGTACGGATGATTTGGGTGCATGAGGTCCCTAGCCGTACGGCTATGTTGGTGTAGATACCCCGGGGAACCACGGCTTGGCTAGAGCGGTGAATTATCCTAGGATGTCTAACTTGTTTTAGATTGTTTAGAGTCGCCACCTATGTTTTTAAAGGAACATAAGAAAAACCTAGAAATAGCCTAATTTATGTACAAAACCAGAGATTCGGGAGAGAAGGGTTCAGGGGTTAGGTGACGGAGTGGGAAGTACTTAAACACCCACTCCGCCCCGCTTATGCGGGTCTTGCTACTATTGGTGTTCTAATGCTAAATGTCCTTCAATTTATTAACAATGCTAACAATTATAATGTAAAGAAAAAAAAAAGGGGAAAAGAACGATTTTATTAATTTAACGCTAAATAGTTACATGTTGGACTAGTGCTAAATGATTACATTAAGAAATGAAATATAAATTAAATGAAGTTTGGAATGTTGGGATGTAACCTTGGTCAAACTTCAATAGTGAAGTGGCCTTTTGGTTGTATCCCTTTTTTTTATAGAGATTGCATACAAGACTAGACAAATAAAATAAGAGAAGAAAAGAGATGTTGTACCTTAGGAAAGAGGACTTCAAACTTGGACTTGAAAATGGTGTTGTTGTAGAGAAAATGTTGTGCAAACACTTTGTGTAGTGTTTTGTAGAGAAAGATTGTTGAGATGATTTGTGTAGAGTTTTTGTTCAAGTCTCAAAAATTGGGTCCAAAAAGAAGTCCCAAAAAGAAGTCCCAAAAGAAGTCCATTTTCCAAGGTAGAAGATGATGGTTTTTATAGGTAAAAAAGAGAGGGAAATGATGGAGGGAAATTGTTCATCCATGTGAAATGGAATTGACCAATAGAAAATAAGATAAATAAAATAATAAATGAAAGAAATAAAAGAAAATCAAATAAAATAAAAATGAATTATTTTGTTTTAAAGAGATGGCTAGAATAATGGGATTGGGAGTTAATGAGAAAAGGGGGATGAATGTGGATGTAAAAAGGGTTGTTTGTGATCAAGAAAAGATGTTTGTAAATAAGAAAAGGGAGGGAAATAAGGTTCAATCCGTTACTGCCAAAGTGGGAAGCGCGCGGGTCCGGCTTTTGGGGCGGGACGCGCGTACGGCTCACTGGCAGTGCCGGAAGCGCCCGCGGGTGAAAAATGACAGAATGACAGAATGACCCTAAAAGTTAACTCTGTTATGCAGTTTAGTCCAAAACTAACGGAATCAGTTAGGAACTTAACCGAAGTAACAGAAATCAACAAAAATAAGTTAAATAAAAATAATTTGTATGCAATCGAGGTGAGAGGTCCAAGGCGGGGTGTCTACAGAGCCCCTCGGCGACGTGGATTGCGAAGCAAAACGCGTCGACGAAAGAAAGACAACCGCCGAGGACATCGACAAGAGAAAACAAAGACTCGATAAAGCAGGAATTTGAAATTACAAAGGATATAAATGCGCTCCCTGTGTGAGCGACTTTTGCTGATGGAAGAGGTATGGTGATTTGAGCGGTCCACCATGGACCAAAATTGGTGCGCGGTGCGGCATATTCTGATGCGCTGTGCGGCGGTATGGTGATTTGAGCGGTCCACCATGGACCAAAATTGGTGCGCGGTGCGGCATATTCTGATGTGCTGTGCGGCGGTATGGTGATTTGAGCGGTCCACCATGGACCAAAATTGGTGCGCGGTGCGGCATATTCTGATGCGCTGTGCGGCGGTATGGTGATTTGAGCGGTCCACCATGGACCAAAATTGGTGCGCGGTGCGGCATATTCTGATGCGCTGTGCGGCACTTGTTGATTCTGGTGCTTTGTGCGGCACCTGGTGCTCTGTCCGGCACCTGTTATGTGTATGCTTTGCAAACATACGTGCTTGTGTGAGATGTGAAATAGGAATTGCGAGAGAAAATTGTGATTGTGGTGTGATATGATCTTGAAAGCACCTTTGTAATGAGAGAGAAGTAAGAATGTAGAAAGTGATCTTGTGTGCGGTGTGATTTTGAGGAAAGCGTCGGATGTATTCATACCTTCACTTACCATTGCCGCTTGAGTGGAGATGGATTCTTGATGTCCGCGGAGGATGCTTTGATGGAGAATGTCCATTCTTTAGATGTTGATGAGAGAATGCCCTTGATGTTGGGTTGGCGAGATGGTATTCTGGATGATGGGTTGGTCGTGCCAAAAGGCTGCCTACGTATCCCTTTAAGAGAATCAGACCAGCGTAGTTCACGGATGATGGAGAACGCTGAAGGAGAGGCTAGGAGCAAAGCAAAGTAAAGCACATAATTTTGCACATAGAAGGAGAAAAAGAAAGAAAAAATCTATTTTTTTTTTTTTTTTTTTTTTAAAGATTAGAAAGGAAAGAATATGCACACATGTGAGGAAAAGAGATTTTTTTTTTTTTTTTTTAGGTTCGTGGGTGAACCATTTTAGCCATTGTGTGTTTGTAAAGCCAACCCAAGATCAAGTCATGCTCAGTCGAAGTCTGGATTGCCTCGCTTGAATTCTGTTGTCGCTGGTGTGCCCAACGAAGATTGATGTCTAGCCCCAAGATATTTGTCGGTTATGGGGCTTCAAAAAGGCTTTTGATGCCGAGATGAGGGGTTGCTGATTGTAAAGCCCCTAGAATGCCTTTGATGCCAAATTTTGAGGGACTTGCATAGCTCCAAGATAAATCAGCTCTTGGCCCATTCGAGTAAATCGCCCTTTGTTGTTGTAGTGAGCAAGCCCCAAGAGGAGATCATTGATGCCAAGCTTCGAGAGATTGCAAAGCCCCAAGTGTCGTGGGCTTGTAGATGGCGGGATGTGAAGACCTTTCATTGTAAAGCCCCAAATTACCTCGCGATTGGCTCGGCATTGAGAGCGGGTGTACCGTTTGGTAGAATTCTTGATAGAGATCTCCTTCTTGCTCTTACTGGGGAGATGAATGGCCTCATTGTGGTCGATACCCAAACGGCTGAGGGCTTATGTCAAAGGATGTAGTAATGTCTTGCGGTGCCGTCGAGGTCGCGGAGGATAAGGTCTTTGGTGTGATAAAGTCCCAAATGAGTATGCTTGCTTGACTCTTCTTGAGTTGAACTAATGACGGATATTCGGATGCAACTAGTGCTGTGGCCCAACTTTATCTGAGCTGCACCTTGTGCTTTTGATCTTGGAGAAGGGGGTGCTAAATTGCAGAAACATTGGGATTGGCCGTGGCATTTCCCGCTATAACCCTGTTTTGATTAGAGTTAGCATATTGAATCTTTTACCTTTTCTCTAAGACTTCCTTCAAAACCTCGTTGTGAGTTCTAACAAAAATCATCAACTTCATTCATAACATCGGAGTCTTCATTTAAAACCAAGAGGCCTTTGAAGTGTTGAGAGACCCTTGAATCTTGATTGTTCTCATGGAGCCATAAGACTACTCCACATTGCACTTGCTCGAGTATTGTTGCCCAAAAGACTGTCGGTCGCGAAGCCCTAATACTGCCCTTTGCTTGAATTACTGTAATGCCGTAACCCAAAAGATTGTAGATTGCGAAGCCCGTTGAGACCTTCGGTGCCGAATTGAGGAAGCTTCCAATGTTGCACATGACTTGGCTGGGGATACTGCTGGGGAGTTAATTGCTCTTTGCCGAGGGAGCCTTTAAGACTTGACCGTAGCCCCTAGAGTGCCATCATTGATTGCGAGAAAGGTCCACCCTTGATTGGGGAAACGAGCACGGGAACACGCGATAAGAGGGCTTTTTTTTTACATCCCTTTTGGGAGACTTTGAGGATAGTCTAACACATATTTCTCGAACATAGCCTCTAGGGTGTATTGATTGTCAAGTGGAGCAAAAGAAGTCCCTGTCCTTGAGTCACATAGCCCCTAGGGCGTCACCATTTTTGAGCAAAGCAAGAGTGATTCATCCTCGTGTGAGGGAATAAACATGAGAGGATATGGCAAGAGCTACTCCATTTCTCGGGAGCCTTTCGGCGTACTTTAGAAGCACATACTTGAAGAAGCCTTGAAAACTGAGACACATGTTGTTGCTATTTGCTGCCCAAGCCAATTGACTAGCTAGGGATTATTTGTGCAACCTCGTGCCCTTTTATGATGGGCTTGTTCTCGGATGGATCTTGGTTACCACGGGCCTTCTTTTCATGAACCCAAAATGCACACTGCTGGAGAATGATGCCGATAACCCAAGACAACCTTTGATGGTGCTATATCTTGTCGAGCCTTTTGCAATCCCAAAGTTGACTTGGTGGGAATTGACTTTCTGAGGAGATTCAATGTAGAACTTGTCTTCTTTAGAGGCCGGGGATCTCCATTTCTCTTTCCCTTCTCTCTCTCACTCTCTCATTTTTTTTTATGACGCACCCTGTTTTTTGCCTAGACCGCCCTTTCGGGTTTTCAATCTAGCGGGCATCTCTTTTGCGTCTTCATCATTTTTTTTTGACTCAATTGATGAGGAAGTGTGCATTGACTCTAGCTGAGGAGATAAGACATGTGATTTTGCGGTGGAGACCTTTTGTCACTAATGATGAGTGACATTGACTTGACTAGGGAAGTGTCCCTAGTATTGACATGTATTTTTTTTTATTGAATTGAATGACTCGCGAAGGCAAGTAAGTCATTAATAGAAAAGAGAAGGAAAGCCCCAATTTGATTGCAAGAAATTGGGAGTATGCAGAAAGAATAGAAGTCCCTAGACTCGACAAGGAGCGCGAAATGATTCCAAATCTAAGAAAGTTGTTCAATCTTTTTGGTGATTAATTCATTGGCAAATGAATCGTACAAAGATGTCTTGACAAGTTCGAGATGAAGGCCAATCACCATAACGCGCTAGGGCTAAACATATCTTCTTTCTTGCATGAGACCGGACCCGCAGGTTGCCTACGTTCCTCCAGTGTAGAGCCTCAGGTCACCGTAGTTCTTGTGGATTCTCCATTCTTCGTGATGGAATTGTTGCTTCGTAGCTTCGTCCTTTGTTGGTGGATGATGATGTTGATATTCTTTGATTGAGGGGATTTTTTTTTTTTTTTTTTTTTTTTGGTGATTAATTCATTGGCAAATGAATCGTACAAAGATGTCTTGACAAGTTCGAGATGAAGGCCAATCACCATAACGCGCTAGGGCTAAACATATTTTTTTTTTTTTTTTTTAATCCCCTTTTGAAACATTGCTTGATTTTTCTCCATGGTTGTTGCTTCACCTTTGATGTCTTGGCTTTGTTTTCGTCGTTGATGATGTTGCCTTCGTCACAATGTTTAGCCCCTAGGCGTTCAAGTGATGGCCTTCATTCCAAAACTCGTTTAGACATCTTTTCATCATTTTGCCAAGAATTAGATTGAACAACTTGGAAGAGTGTATAAGGACAAGAACGGCTTTTATTTGATAAGAAGACTCGACACTTAACATGGGACGAGAGAAAACATTAATGCACACAAAAGAGGACTTTTGACTCTTTTTTTTTTTTTTATTCCTACTACTAGGTAGAGAAAGAGAAACGGAGATTGTTGTTGTAGTCCCCATTGTCGTTGTAGTCTCCTTGTGGCATGATTTCTTGTAGAAGCCCCATTTCGAAACCAAATCATTCTTCTTTGATGAGTTCTTGCATGTTGGCACTCTCTAAAGGTTGCTCTTCACCCACATTAAATTCGCCGTTGTCGAACAAATCTTGGATGATGTTTCGGAGAAGGAAGCACCCTTTGGTAGTATGGCCACTATGCTTGTGGTAGCCGCACCATTCACCATGTGCATGATTCTTCGGTATCGTCTTCGGCTTGTACCCCTCTAAAGGTTTGACCTTTCCACTTGCCACCAAAGTTTCAAATGCTTCGGCTTGGGTTACTCCTAGGAGAGGAGTGAAAACTCGGTTGTTGGCGGTACCTTTGTAGCTTTTGAGGGACGGGCCACTTGAGCATGCTTTACCCTTAAACTTTGCTTTGCCGTCGGTGAGCTCTTGCAAACGGGCTTTGAGTTCGGAAACCTCTTCCTCGTGAATTCTTCTTTCATAATCAAGACGAGCCTTGAGTTCGGAAACCTCTTCTTTGTGAACCCTCTTGTCGATATCGAAACGGGCTTGCCACAAATTGTCTTTACGGCGGGCATCCTCGACAATCCTATCCATTTGTTCCCCCATTGATTTCATTACGTTGAGTAACCCTTCATTGGACACGAAATCATTTCCACCGTTGTTGTTGTTGCCGTTGGAAGCCATTGGACCTATTGGAAGAGCACGGTTGATCTTAGATTGGCCCCACAAACACCTTTTGGATAAAATGAATTAACCCACAAACAAAGAAAAAGACTCAACCACATAAGGAAAAACATCTCTTTTTTTTTTTTTTTTTTTTTTTTTTTTATTTACAAAGTCGGAAGGACGTGGTCCTTTTTAGGGTTTCTAGGAAAATAGTGGAATCGTCACACTAGTATATAGACCATCTCGCGGTCCCATATACTCATCGGATTCCACCACGCTTGTGAATCCTACATGTTTCGGGATTAAACTAAATTAATGTAGTAAATCATACATCGGGGACGGATTTTTATTTTCGTCCAAAATAACCACTTTTGGGGACGGAGTTTTATTTCGTCCATTGCAACAAGTTGGCATGTATGATTTGAAGACATTAGTTTAGGGAAATATCGGCACATGAAAAACCGACTTGGTCACGGAGTGTTAGACCCTAGACTAGAATTGTGTGGTTTGTGCTCGGCTTGAATATGAGGCTCAAAGGTCACCCTCGGCATGTAGTCTTGAACTACGCCACGGGCTGAGGTTTACCGCTTCGAAAGAGCCAAGGTCTGGTGGAGCTTGAAACTTTCTAGGACGGGCCTCGACGGGTTTGGGGTTGGACTTGTGCGACTCGATAGTGAGCAATTGATAAGAATATGTGCATGTAGTGTGAGGTCTAACAAGTGACAATTTTTTTTTTTTTTCAAAGAAAGAAAAAAAAAGGAAACAAATAAGCACGTATTTACAACTCCCGAATCACCCGTGTGACCGGTAAAAAATAAACAGAAAGTAAAAGAAATTGTATGCAGGCCCGGTGCCCACGCACTGTCATTCTGCTCTGTTCTGCTTTCTGTGCACTGTTCTGTTTCTGGAAAATTTCCCAGAAGCGCGCGCCTCAGGGAAGTGATGTGGGAAGCGCGCGCATTGCGCAATGAATATGGGAGGCGCGCGCATCTGGGGTACCTGTCAGAATGTTAGAAGAAACTACGGACTCAGGGGATTGCCCTGGTCCCAAATTATGTAACTTTCCCCTGCAGAAACTTGTTAGCACAGAAATATGGAATTGAAGGACAAGAAAGGAGGCGGGCGATTCTGGTTATTGTGGTCGGACGCGCGCGCTTTAGGCCAAGAAGGCCAGAGGCGCGCGCTTCCCACCCTTTTTACCAGAATGCCCAGAAAATAAAATTAAAGAACACCAAAAATGAAAAAACGCAAGTTTAACCCTCTAAATCATCCCCAGCGGAGTCGCCACTGTAGATACCCCGGGGAACCACGGCTTGGCTAGAGCGGTGAATTATCCTAGGATGTCTAACTTGTTTTAGATTGTTTAGAGTCGCCACCTATGTTTTTAAAGGAACATAAGAAAAACCTAGAAATAGCCTAATTTATGTACAAAACCAGAGATTCGGGAGAGAAGGGTTCGGGGGTTAGGTGACGGAGTGGGAAGTACTTAAACACCCACTCCGCCCCGCTTATGCGGGTCTTGCTACTATTGGTGTTCTAATGCTAAATGTCCTTCAATTTATTAACAATGCTAACAATTATAATGTAAAGAAAAAAAAAGGGAAAAGAACGATTTTATTAATTTAACGCTAAATAGTTACATGTTGGACTAGTGCTAAATGATTACATTAAGAAATGAAATATAAATTAAATGAAGTTTGGAATGTTGGGATGTAACCTTGGTCAAACTTCAATAGTGAAGTGGCCTTTTGGTTGTATCCCTTTTTTTATGGAGATTGCATACAAGTAAGACTAGACAAATAAAATAAGAGAAGAAAAGAGATGTTGTACCTTAGGAAAGAGGACTTCAAACTTGGACTTGAAAATGGTGTTGTTATAGAGAAAATGTTGTGCAAACACTTTTTGTAGAGAAAGATTGTTGAGATGATTTGTGTAGAGTTTTTGTTCAAGTCTCAAAAATTGGGTCCAAAAAGAAGTCCCAAAAAGAAGTCCCAAAGAAGTCCCTTTTCCAGGTAGAAGATGATGGTTTTTATAGGTAAAAAAGATAGGGAAATGATGGAGGGAAATTGGTCATCCATGTGAAATGGAATTGACCATAAAAATAAGATAAATAAAATAATAAATGAAAGAAATAAAAGAAATCAAATAAAATAAAATAAAATGAATTATTTTGTTTTAAAGAGATGGCTAGAATAATGGGATTGGGAGTTAATGAGAAAAGGGGGGATGAATGTGGATGTAAAAAAGGGTTGTTTGTGATCAAGAAACGATGTTTGTAAATAAGAAAAGGGAGGGAAATAAGGTGCAATCCGTTACTGCCAAAGTGGGAAGCGCGCGGGTCCGGCTTTTGGGGCGGGACGCGCGTGCGGCTCACTGGCAGTGCCGGAAGCGCCCGCGGGTGAAAAATGACAGAATGACAGAATGACCCTAAAAGTTAACTCTGTTATGCAGTTTAGTCCAAAACTAACGGAATCAGTTAGGAACTTAACCGAAGTAACAGAAATCAACAAAAATAAGTTAAATAAAAATACTTTGTATGCAATCGAGGTGAGAGGTCCAAGGCGGGGTGTCTACAGTTGGGCACCCTCAGCCTCTATAAATTGAACCCCATGCTGATCATTTCAGGGGGGAGAAAACGTTTCGAGAGCTGTTACTCTGCCAGTTTGAGAGCAGAAAGTGAGTGATACACATATTTGAGTGAAAAGAGAGGAAAATAGGCATAACCATCATAGGTGAAGCCTCCTTCTCCCCATCTTCTTCTTCATCTCAAACTCTCTTTTATCTTTGTTCATATTACTTGTTTATCTTGTATTATTTCTTCTTGTTCTTGCAAAGTCTTGTCCATTTCAAGCACTTTATATTTCTTGCAAGTCTTGTCCACTTTCAAGCACTATATCTATATATTATACAAGTCTTGGCCTTCCAAGCTATATATATGTATATGATCCAAATCATGAGGTGATTCAAGGTCCCCTTCACACCTAGTGTGTGATTTATGGGGTAAAACCTAGGATGATCATGATTTGTTAAATTTCATGTTGATGTTGTTCTTGTTTGGCCATAAGAGTCATGATTGGGGGATAAAGTTTCAATCTTTATCATCCCAACCATGATCTAGCCATAAATCACCAAGTATGAGACATAAATATTTAATCTTTATGTTATATTTTTGTCCCTAAAGGTTTAATCTTGTATAATAAGTCCATTTTGGTGGTAAAGTTTCAATCTTTATCCACCAAAATGGTCATTTTGGTTTTGTTAGGCCCAATTGGTAGGAAAATAGGCTAGAGGGGGGGGGGTGAATAGCCATTTTAAACTTTTACAAAGAAACACTTTTATAAATGCAAAGTCACTTATCAGATTGCAAACTATTATCAGTAAGCGCAGCGGAGAAGACATGACTTGGTTTTAACTCACACTTAAATCGGTAAGAAATGATTTTCAGAGCTTGGTTTAAACACAAAGTTGTTTCCAAAAGTTCAATGCAGTTTCAAGAGATTGGTAAATGGAAATTACAATGAATCAGTACAGACATATGCAATCTGCCGGTGATAGAGTTCCAACCGGTAAAGATAAAGTAGGCAACAGAGACACAAAGATTTAGAGAGGTTCACAGTGTAAATAATGCTACGTCCTCTATCAAAGTTTGGTCAGAACTTGGATTTGGGTTAAGAGTACTATTAGATATCTCTAGTCTATTACAAGCACGGCTTTGCCGGAAACAAAGACTAAGTTCTAGAGATCACTAACGGATCGTAATACAAATCTGACCAAGTGTTTTTAAGCGGCAAGTCCAAGAGAACTTATCTCACTCAGGTGGGTGTGTGAATAAATCAACCAACGTATTCCTTGAAAGATCTAGTTCGGGAATACTAACAATGTTATTTGAGTTGGTGCACATGTGTATGTCCTATTAAATGATCTAATGATTATCTGGACAGAATCTTTGAGTCTTTAATGAATACTCAAAAACATGCAACTCTCTTCAATGCTCTATTTTCACCAACCTTCTTCAATGCTCTAAGTCCACTATTTATAAGAGGAGTGAATGTCAGGAGTCTTGTAGAAGAAGGCTTGTAATTTAAATATCCAGCTGGGTAGTTGAGGAGTATTAAATGCGGTATCTTTAGCATTAATGGCGAAGATATGGAGTACATGCATGCTTGCAAAAGTCTGATGGGTAAAGACCCCTTTGTCTCAACCGGGGTTACCTGCAAAAATCAAGTAGGGACAAAGTATAGCTAAAACTAGCTATGTGTCAGACGGCGCAGTAATCATGACAGAGCAGTTAAACAACTTTCTGATAAGACAGTGCGGAAAAGACAGATACAATCAGTAAGTTGACAATGAGATAGAACAACAAAACCTGACTGTCAGTAAGGTTCAGATTGTCCTTGCTGATTGTTTGAGTCATCGGCAACTTGAGTAGTAAGTTGATCGGCATGTTTAATTCTGGTCTGCTGATTGTGCTTCCTTCTGCTGGTTTGCCAAGTTTGAAGGGTTGGAATACACCTGTGCTGGTCACGAAGAATCCTAAGTGTACCTTACAAAGGTTCTAATAAAATTGGGGGATCCTAAGTGATAACTATGATTGGGATTAAGCAATTCTATGTCCTAAACATATATTTGAACAACAATCTCCTCCTAATTGCTTAAGTCCAATCACCCTATACTAGAACATCTATCTTAGCTTAGTAAAAGAATGTGTAAGGAATGTCTATTTATTATCATTCCCTAAGCCAAGTCACACACTAGATGTCTTATAAAAGGTAGAAATACAAAATGATAAGAAGTAAGGAAAAAAAAAGAGTTGCTGATTGCTAAGATCAGCAGGGAGAATAATAATCTGCAAAACAAAGTTAGCATGAATAGTAGCAGATATTATAAGAAATATAACATATAAAAATAAGCACACATAAGACAGTAAAGGTTAGCAAAGAAGTCTTGGACAAAGCGTTGAAGGTCTTCAAGATATCTATATAATTGGCTACATTGACTAGGAAACAGGAGGATCGTCTTGCTGGTCAGTGGCCTTTGATGTAGAGTTGGTAAGCTTGGCTTTCTTCTTTGCTCTTTTCTCTTTCTTTTCAGCTTCTCTCTTCTTCCTTCTTTGAGTGCTCTCCAGTCTTTCAGTCAGCATGGCATTGTTAGCTTCCAGAGCAGCTATCTTCATTTGAGCATCAGCAAGAGCAGACTTGGCAGCAGATAGATCTTTTTCAGTTCTTTCTAAGTCTCTGATATGCAACCTTTGCTCATCAACTAGTTGCTGTTGAATAGAATGCATACTCCCCAAACTTTCTGAAAGGGTAATCAGCCTTGATTCTTTGTCCTCCAGTAGTTCTTTCAGGTCTTGGATTCTCTTGCTTTCCTCCTCCTGATTGGACTTAAGGATTTTGTCAGAAAGATCCTCATGAATACGGTTCAATTTGTCGCGGAGGAAGAGGCCAGTATCGCCTAGATCGGCACGAGTAACAGGCACTTGCAGATTTTCAGTATCCCCTTCAAGGTAACTGAAGTATTCATACATACTATTCAGTACCACGGGCTTTGAAAGACCGAGAGAAGAATGCATCAGGAAGGAAGGAATGAAGTCTTCATTGATCAGATCAGCATCTTCTACAAGACCATCAGGAGCAGGCACAGACAACTCATCATCAGAAGAAAGAACAATCAGTAATGGAGAGGCTGGCACAGAAGAGGGAGCAGATGGCAGAGGCAAAACTTGTTGAAGGAGAGAGGCATCAGCTGCATATCTATCGGGAAGCAGGAACTCAGCAGGAACAGACGTGGAGACAACAAGATCGGCAGAAGCTACATCGGTACGGACGATCGGCAAAGGAAATTGAGGATGAATAATGACTGCACGTTCAGCCGGCAGATGGAACACACCATTGTCCTCTAGTGAAAGAAAGATAGCCAGAATGAAATTCAAATAAGCACGACCTTCAAGAATCATGGTCATCAACCCGGCATTCATCAGCCTTGAGGTATAGACCAGATGATCGGCACGCTGTCTTGGATGGAACATTGGCAGAGTTAGTGCAAGAGCAGCAGATTTAACCAAGTGCAGAAGACCTCGAGAATCAGTAGCTCGGTATTCAAGAATGTCATGGAGTTCTTCATTAATCATCATGCACCTCTTCATCCAACCATTTGTGGCGATGCTGACTTCCTTGGGAGATGGACCAGGTAGGTGAATTTTGCCGCCAACTTTGAGCTTACCATGCAAGCAATGTAGAGATTCAAAAACTGGTCCTTTCACCTTGAGCTTGGAGACCCAGGGAGATTTCCCTTTTCTCCTTTTGAATTCAGGTTTAATCCAGGGCAAGAACGTAAGCTGTTCACTAGTCGAGCCCGGAAGAAATGAATGATTTGGACCAAAAGGATTAGGAATTGATTGCAGAGAATTTGACGGCAGCTCTATATAGTCCTCAGGATCTATTTCATCAGAGCTGTCATTCCCACCAGTAGCTGCAGCAACAGGAATAGGTTGAGCTTCATCAGTAACAACTGGAGCAACAAAGGCCTCGGGAGCAGGTAGCAAAGGAAAGGAAATAGGAGCAAATAATGCATCCTGAAATTCCTCAAATTGTAAGTCAGCAGCAATCAGAGCATCAAGGTCAGCATTATGATCTGGATTGGTAATCTCTGCATCGGCACCTCCTCCCAACTCAACAATCTCTCTAACACCAGTAGGAGCTACCAGAATCACATCAGCAGAAGAGATAGGGACCATAATAATCCGAGTGTCAGCAGTTGGCTCAGATGGATGAGTGTCGGTAGTTGGCTCATCAGCATACACATCAGCAATAACTTCTTCATCAGAACAATCTCCTCCTGATATCGGCAAGGACCCAACTTCATCAGCAGATTGAGTTTCTATAGTTTCCTCAATTGATGCAAGTTGGTCTTCTGTAACAATCAGAGGTTGAGTGTCCATAGTTTCCTCAACTTGATTAACTAAGGATTCGTCAGCAGTGCTGGTCTCATCAGCAGGTTGAGTGTCTGAAGTTTTCTCAGTAAGCTGTTTTTAGACTTATCAGCAGAGTCACGCTCAGAGCCATCACTGGCTAGAACTGAGTCAGCAAATGCTTCAGCAGATGATATAGAAGTAGGGGCAGCAGCTGCATGATCTTGATCAGTAGAGGGCTTTTTAAAGACAACACTTATCGGCAGCTTATCATACTCACCGATAGAATCAGAAGAGGTGATTATTTCACCAGCAGCTTTGTGAGTACAAATAAAATCAGCAGTATCAACAGAGCTGGCTGGAGTTGGAATGGGTGAGATTGCTGGTGAAGGAACTTGATTAGGAATAGAGGTAGATGCTGGTGTGAAGCAGCTCTAGCCTTGATAAAGGCCTCTGATCGTTCAACAGATTCAGGGTATCCTCTGCACATTCTTTACGAATTGAGTGGCTTGAGCACTCTTATCCAGCCTTTCATTGTCATAGAAGTTCAGCAAATCATCCTCATCTTCTGGCCTTCCCAACTGATAAGGATCTTGTTCATCAAAGTTCACCAGCTGGTTGTAGACTGAGGCATAAGCAACCCATACGTCTTGTACCATCAGATCCTGTCTGATCCTATCTTGAAATAGATAGACCTGATTCCAAGGAAGGGGTAGCAAATCAAAATACCTTCCAAAATTCAATCTTAACTCACTCACTTTCAGACAACCTTTGGAATTTCTGAAGAGGTACAACTTTTCTTTAAACATGTCGGTGACCCTGTTCAGGCTTGTGAAATCAACATTGTCAGCACGATTTCCAGGGAAAACTGACTCCTTCCTTTCCTCATGAAATTGAAGCAACCGGCGAACAAACGGATGGAGATGATCAATGGGGAACACCCAATTCTTTGATAATACCTTATTGGTGAAAGACCAATGGTTTCTGAAGAAGATGTGAAATGTTGGGTTTCTGATTGGCTTGCATTTTCTGACAGAGGGTCCAGAGGCTACATCAGCAGCAGCATGGAGCTCAGATAAATAAGGAAGATCTAGAATTCCCTTTTGGAGAGGGACTCTTACCCTTAAGTCAGATCTAATCAGTCTCCTTCTCTCAGCCATTTCATCGGCAGCATCGGTTTCTGATTTGATAACCACAGAGGGAGCAGTAAGTGTTGCACCGGCAAGAAGAGATGGTGCAAACCTGATCTGCTTAGCTCTTGGATCAGTAGAAGGAATTTGAGAGGAAGGAACTTGAGCAACTGAAGACTTTGGCCTTGAAGCAGCAGGCAGATCATCAGTAGATACAACCTTTGACTTCTTGACTTGAGCTTTATCGGCAGCTTTGACTAGCCTTCTCTTCTTAGGAGCTGCTGGAGTAGAATCGGTAAGAATCCTGTCGGTGGATGGAGAAGGAGTAGAAACGTCAGCAGGGGTGACATCAGCAACCTTGACAACTTTCTTTGCCTTGTTCTTTTTAGGAGTACCAGCAGCAGGAACAACTATTGTGCTAGTAGGAGCCTTTTTGGAAATCCTATTCCAATCAGTAAGCTTCAAGGATTTGAGCTTGTCAAAATTAAGACTAGGTTGCAGGGGAACCCTAACAATATTGCTGAGTTGTGCCTCAAGATAGTGCTAATCAGCATATAATGGCATCCTTTACCAGGGTGAGCTTTGTTCTTTCTATCCTCCTTATACTTAACGGCAGCAATGGCAATGACCATAAACAGATAGGCACACCAGTTGAATTCTTCTTGCAACACGATGGCTGCCATTGCTTCAAACTGTACATCAGTAACATGGCTGTGAGAGCCAGATTTGCATACCTAGCATCTATCAACAATCTCTGCAAGGGCAAAGAATCTTCTTCTGTAATGAGCTTTGAGATGATTATCTCCACTGAGTCTAGGACCGGCTCCCCTCATAAGGGTCCATGCCTTGTCCAAGATCTTGTCATCAGTAATGGTGTCAACACCCTCATTCCCAAGCAGGGGTAATTCTTCATGAATAAAAGAAGGAGTAACAGAGATCGGCACGTCGACGACGGTTGAGGCGATGGAGACGAAGACAGAGGAGTCATTACGATCAGTGATGACGGAGGCATTTGAGAAGAACTCTTGAACTTGACCCAAAAAGATAAACTCAACACCAGTTGGAGAGATGAAGGAGTCCAGAAGAGAGCCAATCAGAAGATTCTTTAAAAAATCACCGTCAAGAGTGTCATCGAAGAAGGTGGAGTCAACATAGCCTCCATAGATATCCTTTTCGTTGCTCGAATTTTCTGCAAAATCACTCAAAAAATCTTACAAGTTAGAACAAATTAGTTCAAAATAGATTTGAAATGCAAGTGTAAAATCATCAGGTAGTTACCAGAAAGTAGAGTTAACTATGGTTTGAAGAACGTAAGAGAATATGAAAGTAGATGAAGAACACAAGCAATAGTGATATCAAGAGAGAATGAAGAACGAAAAGACCAAGAGGAGTTTAAGTGTAACTTATATATGTTATGGAAGAGAGATAGAAAATAGGAAGAGTTTGCATGGGAGAAAGAGAAATAATGATGAGTTTAACTGTAGCGAATAACTAGGAGAACGTGCGCACACAATGCATTAAATGCACGAACCGGACAGTTTAATTAGACGGTTAAACTTAAGAGAGAGAAAAGGTAGAAACGGAAATAATAAAGTTAAGGTTACCTTTCTGATTTATCACAAAGAGTTGGGATAAATCTTTGACACGATTTGGGTAAGGCAGTGCACACACGTGTCAGAGAGGAGGTGTGACCGATTGTACCTTTGATTTGACTAAGCTTACGTCATGTGTCAGAGAATCCTTTTTCGTTTGGATGAGATCTACCGATGAATTTTGAATTTTGATGACGAATCGGCAAGACATGATGATGGCAAGTTGTTGATCAGCAAGATATTTATCGGCATGATGTTTTGTCGGCAAGATAATTTTCGATCTGCTGATTTGATCGGCAGACTAACACAAGTAGCAAAGTCAGCACAAGTTTAACCATAATAATCAATCATACCTAGTTCACCTCTGAGGAATTCAAATCTTTTCTGATCTAAGGGTTTTGTCAGTATGTCTGCTCTTTGGTAGTCGGTATGAACTTTGAGCAGCACCACGTTTCCCTTTCAACATGTTCCTTCAGAAAAGTGATACTTGATGTCTATGTGCTTGGTTTTGGAATGCATGACCGTTTTTGGAAACTGAGATGGCAGATTGATTGTCACAATAGATGGGACAAACTTGAGATGGAACTTCATAGTCAACAAGCTGCCGCTTCATCCAAAATATCTGTGAACAGCAACTGCCGGCAGCTATGTACTTAGCTTCAGTAGTAGAAGTGGAAATTGATGCTTGCTTTTTACATGACCAAGACACCAACCGATCACCAAGAAATTGGCAAGTTCCACTAGTACTTTTTCTGGTCACCCTACAAGCTGCAAAGTCTGCATCTGAATAACCTATTAGATTAAAAGATGAATCTCTAGCATACCATAATCTAAGGTTAGCAGTGCCACATAGATATTTAATGATACGTTTAACAGCTTGCAGATGAGATTCCCTAGGGTCAGCTTAAAACCTGGCACAAACACAAACAGCAAACATAATATCTGGTCTACTGGCAGTAAGATAGAGGAGTGAGCCGATCATACCTCGGTAGAGTGTCATATCTACCCTCTTACCGACTCATCCTTATCTAAATGAATGTTAGTGCCCATAGGTGTGCTTTGAGAGTGAGCATTTTCAAAGCCAAACTTCTTGATTAATTCTTTTGCGTACTTGGCTTGACTGATGAATATTCCCTCATTGGATTGCTTGACTTGAAGTCCAAAGAAATATATTAGTTCACCCATCATGCTCATCTCGAACTTGCTCTGCATTAGCTTCTCAAATCTCTTGCAAAGTGATTCATTAGTAGAACAAAAAATATATATCATCGACATATATTTGAACAAACAATGAATGACCCTTATGCTTGGCAACAAATAAGTGGTATCGATTTTACCTTGATGAAACCTAAGCCATCACTAAGTAAGAACTTAGAAAAGGTTTCATACCATGCCCTTGGAGCTTGCTTTAGGACGTAGAGAGCTTTCTTTAATCGGTAGACATGATTAGGCTTCTTAGAGTCCTCGAAACCAGGTGGTTGTTCCACATAAATAAGTTCTTGGAGTTCTCCATTTAAGAATGCACTTTTCACGTCCATTTTTATATAACTTGAATTCTTTGAAGGCAACATAGGCTAAAAAAGTGTCTTATAGCTTCCATCTTGCAACCGGAGCGAATGTCTCATCGTAGTCAATTCCTTCTTCTTATCGGTAGCCTTTAACAACTAACCTTGCTTTGTGTTCTAATAATATTCCCAGCTTCATCCAATTTGTTTTCTGTAGACCCATTTTGTACCAATAACGTTGCAAGAAGTTGGTCTTGGTACAAGTTCCCATACATTGCATCTTCAAACTGATTCAGTTCCTCTTGCATGCTTCAACCCAACAGGATCGGCAAGAGCTTCTTCAATCTTCTTTGGTTCTATGTTGGAAACCATAGCAGATGAGAAGAGACTTTCGGCAAATGCTCTACTAAGGTTTCTTGTTAATCTTGGCCAAAGACATCACCAATCACATTTTCTAATGGATGATCACGAACAGGTCTAACTTCTCTCGCACATCTTGTCTGACTGACTCTTGTTGAAGTGATTCTAGAGGAGGATCAAGGTCATCAGATGACTGAGAGGGAAGAGTCGGAGTTTTGATGAAGGTGGATGAGAACTTGGACGATGGGGTCTTATAACAGAAATTGGTTGAGGGCTTGATCTGTCTTCAGGATGATCAGCAGAATTTGCATCGGCAAATGGATTATGAAAGTTATCGTAAGATCATGTTCTCCCCCGGTGATGGGAAATAATGAGTATCTGCTGGTTCTTCTACTGAATGACTGGATCAGCAGCTGGTACTTTACCTGCAGGGTTAGGATTACTGGATTCACCTGTCTCATGAGCACTAGAAGCATTAGTACTATTTAGAGCCTTGTCAGACTCTAACAAATCAAATTCATCAAAGGTTACATGAACAGATTCAACAATTTTTCAAAAGTTTCTTATTAAAAACTCGAATGGCCTTACTGTGTTTAGCGTATCCACAAAGATTCCTTCATCAGCTTTCTCATCAAATTTACCCTCTGTGCTCTTTACCGTTTAAAGCACCGTAACATTTGCAGCCGAATATTTTGAAAAATCTAATGTTGGGAGTTCTGCCTCTCCAGAGTTCATAAGGAGTCTTGTTATGAAATTTGTTGATAAGAGATCTGTCTAAGTGAGCAGGTGGTATTGATGGCTTCTTCAGCCCAAAAATATTTCGGCAGCCTGGCTTCAGCAATCATGGTCTTACCAGCTTCAATGAGAGTTCTGTTCTTTCTCTCAACGACACCGATTTTGTTGTGGTGTACCGGCAGCTGAAAAGTTGTGATCTATGCCATGATCATCACAGTACTGAGCAATACCATTGTTCTTGAATTCAGTGCCGTTGTCTGATCTCATGCTGATGATATCGCTTTCTTCTCTGTGTTGTGTAGTAGTCTGAATAACTTGGTAGCAACGGCATATGTGTCATCTTTATGACTGAAGTTTCTACCCAAGTATATCTAGAGAAATCATCTACTACAACTAAGGTATATCTACTTCCCCACCATACTTGCTTTAGTTGTGGGGCCAAATAGATCCTAATGTAGCATTTGGAGGCACTTAGATGTTGACATAATACAGGGCTTGCTTCGGAAGGATGATTTATGTTGTTTTCCAAGGTGGCAGGCCTTGCATTTCTTTCCTTGATCAGCAGACACTTGAGGTAAAACACCGTTAACCAGATTTGAACCGGCAAGCTTGGATAGATATTTGAAGTTCAAGTGACTGAGTCTCTTGTGCCATAGCCATGAGTTCTCACTGATGTTCTTAGCTACAAAACAAAACATTAGCAACACCAGTAATAGCACTTAAGTCTACTGCATAAATGTTACCTTTACGTTTGGCAGTGAG